>JABXWE010034167.1:0-25264 GCA_014611495.1 Limonius californicus
AGTTGCTTATAATATTTCAACTAGAAATATCTCTTCTAAATGGGATTTTAATATAATATAATCTAAGTGTGGTAGCGATGATTTTTAATTTATACAGTAGGCCGTCCTGCCACACTTTATCCAATGCCTGACTGTCGTCGAGCAAAGCTGCCCTGCAGGAACTTTCCTAAGGATTGGCTGATTAATTCAACCACTCAATGGACCTTGCTGAATGGTTGAATGCTCCCTTCTAAAACCGAACTGATGTGTTGGAAACATTAAAACTGGCTGGAATTTCGTGATTGGATTCGAAGTGCGTTTGGCAGATAACCGTAAATAATTTTGAGTAGTTGCAAATCGTTTTAATAAATGTATAGTTTTATATATTTTATAGAATGTTTTCAGAACCCATGTTGTTTGTTACACAGTAAAGTAACTTATTCTAAGATTTATTTTCTGGTATATTTTCATCCTCATGCAAATTTCATCAAATGTTGTTCTGCTATTTGAGGAAAACTGCTGAAATGCAATAGGAACAATCATTCATTGTGCTAGAAGAAGCTTTTATTTAGCAATCTTTCTTGTTGAAAATATTCCTGCAGATACGTTTTGGGTTATATTCTGTATTTATTTTGAAATGGAATGATTTGCTACCGCCTTCTTTGTTAATTTGCGACGCTCGTGAGTTTATTTATGATTATAACACTCTTTTATTTGTTGTGTATATTTTCTTGCATTTAGTTTTATTTTTTTGGCATAATGAAACTAATTGTTGTGGTACAAGAAAGAATTATACCCATTGTATCATTTCAAATTGATACCAATGTTAAACAGTATTATCTTAAAATTCCCCATACTGACCTACAAAATGTAACTTTGCATTTTATTCTGTCTGATGCCCAATAATAAAACGACACAAAAGACAATATACAAAGGTCACATCAAGTTACTGTATAGAACTGTATCCCGTACCATATCCCGAGGGTACAAGCCCTTACTGCTTCTGATTATGCTTCAAGAATGGTGTATTTTAGATACATACTATGAAAAGTTGCAGAAAATTCTAAAATTGCTGCCAATAGTTCATTTATCGATGAAGATACTTTTACGAAATCACGGTATCATTAATCAGTATAATAATCAAGTTTTGGCAGACGAAAATTCTGACAGTGTTATCAAGTGAAGGTGTCAGCAGTATTTTTACTAAATCGTTTGACTGATGAACTGTATCTTGACTTCTTGAATAATAGTTTACCCTCACTATAGGAAAACGTCGCCTGAATGATAGAGTTTATCTGTGGTTTATGCACAATAGGGCTCCTCCAAATTTTTAACCTATAACGCCAAATGCATAGGACGAGGGTCTAATAGCATAGCCACCTAGATCCGCTGATTTTAACTCGCTAGTATCATTTTGTATTTGGACAACTGTTATATTTATTTAGCTGTTAGTGACTTTACTCTTTATTTTCACACCATAATGCAATTGATTGATTGAAAAACAAAATCGGATCTTTCTGTTTGGTTTGATGAGTACTATACGTGGGCAAATGCGACCTTTTTTAAAACATCTTTTATATTCTTAACCAAATTTTTCAGAATCGAAGTGCAATTATAAGTGATTCTTTAAAATGTTGGATTTTAATGAACTTATATTTGAAAATTATACGATCTTAGGAATTCAAATATTACGGTTGTTAATCACATACAAAGAAAATTAATCCGGCCTAGAATTAATATACTTTTACGCCATTTAAATAAACTATACGTATATGCGAAATTTTTACGATTCTTTCATAATACAACTGCGAAGAATATCAAAAGAATAAAAAGCTCTCCCTTTGTTGCCTGTAGCTGTTAGTAAAGCTCGTTATCTTCGCTTCCAACGTCGTTATACTTTTTAAACAAAACTGTGTGCATCTTTAGAATTTCTAGATAGTAAATCGTTTTAGCGGAACCAGAATCCGAGATTATCTTCCTTGGGTGCATTCGGTGTATATAAGCTTTCGCTGCATTCAGAATTTGAATAACTTCGCCCCATCAACAGGCTCTGATCCCCCTGCGGAGCCAATATTTATATAAACTTTCATGAATATATCAATAACCTCTATGAAAATTGGGTTATGTTGTAACTTTTATGTAGTTTGCTATGCCTCGCTGAAAAATATTCTCCTTAAGAACCGAAAATTGACTTTTATGGGGGGAAAGTAGCTATTTCATGGCCATTACACTTCCATACAGTGCCCAGAAAGAAGTTTGACAATCCATGTAGCGTAGCTTCGTGATGAGATTTCTTTAGAGATGTTGAAGTCTAGTTGCGTTCGGGTTCTCGTAAATTGTCATGTTAATCTTGAAAGCAATAAAAAGACTAAACGGACTAACATTACGTAAAGTAAAAATTATATGAAAATGTTTGCTATTTATTACTATACACAACAACTCAATTTGCGAAAATTATTAGGGTAGTCGCACTTCTAAAGGCAACTCTTGCAAACTAGGGGCAACGCGAAGTAGGTAGTAATAAATAATCGTAGTCTGCGAAAGACGTTGAGAATTGAAATATTCTTCAACCGTAAAACTGATATTGAAATCTGTATACGAAACATTCCTATTTATTTCAAAGTTCCGGTTTTGCCTGCTTTTAGTGTTTCAAACAAAAACGTTATAGCTTTATCGAATTTTCATTTATTATTTCGTTCAGAGCTATAGCCTGTTTCGAATTTTGAAGTACGACTAATGACGTTTTCCGTTTAGCTCATTTGGGACTCGTTTGTAAGAACGTAGATGTGGAAGAGGTAAATCGATGTTCTGTGTAAATAGGTAGAGCGGTAAAGATCGCGTGCTTCATCCCTTTCCCTTCTTAAAAATGAGGAGAATGTTCAGTCTCAGTTTAAACGTGATTAGGTCAAAAACAAAACATGTTGCATAATGAGTTTCTTTTTTTTATGGTGGCTCATTACTTTTCATATTTTTCCCTTGTTGTATCTAGTCTGCTGATTTCTTTTGTATTAAACTCGACAAAGAGAAGTCTAGTTTTGATAAAACGGAGCTAAAACGAATCCATGCAGATAAGAAATTTTGTGTAATTAACATAAGTTTTAATAACCTAAAAACAAATTCAAACACATGTATCAAATTCTAACTAATAATTTGATTGTGGTTTCATGTCCAGAAAGACAATCTGATCTGAAAGTTAAATAATTAGATAAACCATATACACATCTATTATCCATTCGCTTTTGTTTTGCCTCTCTTGCAGCCTTGATTTATTCTTATTAGGTTGCACATTTTGGACCGTTTTTGATAATTATTTTTAATATTGATACTGAATACATTGCTGTTAGACATACAGTTTTGTACCTTTTTACTCTAAAATTGTGAAAATAACACTTTACAAAGGTATAAGTAGACGCACAAATGTATCAAATTTGCAAAGTCGTCTTTGAGGCACCATAAACGTGAATGGGTTGTACAAATAAATATAAGTTATTTAAGGTAATACTTTGGTTTTTGCTAAAATAATACACAGCAAGAAACATACGAACGTCGTATTCTAGATTTAACCTGTTCAAACAACGAAAAATTATTCTACAAACGTATAGAGGAGTGTAAATTCAAGTCCAATAGAGTCAAACAAACCTCCAACGAAAGAAACTATAGATACCCCTCGGAAAATCTTTGATCTCGGCTAGCTTTTCTTAACAATCAAGGTTATTGGATATAAATAGAAATGCAAAAGCCATTAGAAATAATACAAATTGAACATAAAGATGCTAAAATCCTTAAGGAACTTGCTGATCGAACCACAAGAAAATATTTTATTTGGGTATTGATGATGATACACAACTTTTAAATAAAATATTCCCAGCAATTTTTTATTTACCATGTTTGTCTTTCTCTATCTCTCTTCGCGCCCCTCTCTTTCTGGTATTTTTGACTAGAAAGAGAGAGAGCATGGTGATCTTTTCTTCTATGTCTGTGGCGTGTAAAGCAATACACGCAAACATAGGGTACCTACTGTTTAACACGGGCTCCGAACCGCGAGAAATGTGCTATGAAAACACCAGAATTGACCCGCTGAATATGACAAGGTAAAACGGCGCAGTTGTCGAAAAATCAAAAAACAGTTAATCCATAGTACGCTTATATAAATTGCAGGCCACTAATATAATACAGCAAAAACTCGCTTGCACCACCTCGACACTGCGCAAGCGCTACAATTTACAAACGATGATCACGATAATAAATACATAAATATCTCGTTTAGCACTTAGCCTGCGTTCCTAGACGATAAACCGCTAAATAAAATAGCGTTAAACGAGGTCATTTGAACACATAGTAAATAGGGAAAGGGGAACACGCGACCAAAAATAAACAAATTTTACTTTACTTTAAGTTATTTTTATATTAATGTTACATGACACATACACATATACACACAGAAATATAATATTCACATAAGTGGTGAAGGTCCTGGCTCTTCTAAATTCTGGATTTTCTGCGATGAAGTCGTCTAGTGTCATTTGTCGCATTCTTTTCTCTCGTTAAACAAATGTCGGTAGCAAGACATCGCACCCAAAACGCCTCGTCTTCCTTTTGCATTTCTTTTTCGAAATCTGGATCATATCGTATTGATAGCGTGGACACTGTTTCCCTGCTAATGCACGAAAACAAACGGACAAAAAAAAACATAGATTTAGGGGAAGTACAGCGCTACGGCGAATTTCCACCTTTTGCTGATTGGTTCATGTTCGGAAATAATCGTATTGTATACGAATCAATGAAATACCGCGATAATTTGAATCAGCGTAAATTTGGAGGTTTTTTTTAGGCTTCAAAGACTGCGTTATATCAAATCAGCGTTAATCGAGGAAGCGCTAAACGAGGTCTTAGTGTATATAGACAAATTCCTAGTCAGGTGTATTAAAATAATATTAGTAATGAAGAACATCTCGCGGAGTAGAAGTTTAGGGTGTTAGGAACCACTCCCTCCAAACTGCAATAGCCGAACAGGCTAAGAGGACCTTGGCCTTTAATTGTATATTGCAATCATCGTTGATAATTATTCTAGAGCGGTGTAATATAATACCCCTTTACTTGCGCGCCGGTGCAAACTGTGGTTTGCAGCGCCCGTCTACCGCCTAAAATCCCGCGAGACTATCTATTAATTCGCGCCGGGTGGTGGAGGGAGGGTAAGTGGTTGATTTGACGCTTACGCACCTAGCGGTCCCCAAATTTCTTAGATTTTTGTCCCTAGTTCGGCCATATGCTGTTCAATGCGCCAAAGGGTGGCATGTAACTCCAACGCATAACCTTTTCCACCCTCCCCCCTATAGAGAATGTTTTTGCCTTCGAAAATTTTAGAAACTAGGAAAATTTCGTTTTTTGTGATGAAACGATTCATACGCGTTGGATTTCTAGCTCAAACCCAAAAATGTTGGCAGAAGATCGGGAAATATAATGATCTTCCTTCGGAAATAAAGGTGTCGGAAATAAAATGGATTCAAAACCTTCCAGTGGTTTTATCTACTACTGTTAATATTTCGAAGAACTTACCTGAAATTATTTGAACTTACCAAAATATTTGATTATTCTTTGACTTTAAAGACTCATCCAAATATTTTTGAAAGGCTGGGGAAATTTCAATATACCAACAGATTTTCTGTCGATTTCCATAGCCTTTTGTTAGTAGCGGTATAATTTTAGCAATCTTTAATGAATGCTTGCACAAATACATCATTAGAAGATCATTTGACTATGACTTTTAAAACCGTTTCCCTACTTTTATGTGATTTAGTATGTTTTTGGTAATTTTAAATAAGTCGAATGAGTTAATAGATTTTATAGCCACTATTTTTAATATAGTAAGCATGAGCTGTTGGGTAGTGTTTTCCCAATCCCGGAATAGTAAGTTGAAGTCAAACAACCATTTTTTTTTTATGGCCATGATCGATGATTTTCCTCTTTCATCGTGTATTACTTTATAAAGTGTCTTTTGTTTGATTTTCATGAACTACCACGTAATACGTATTAGCAAGTCCTTTTGCTTCAGCGGTTTACTTTCTGTGGACATATAAACGTATTATAAGTTTTCGTTGATGCTGCATCCGCGTTAGTTTCTGAAATAATATCCAAAATATCAAATATATTCTCTCCATCTTTCTCTAAATATCTTTCTCGAGAAATCTGACTACTATTTTACCGCATTTCTGTCATCGATTTTCTTTTATCTTCTCGATAGGACAGACTTTATGAAATTCGTAATTCACGATGTCGAGAAATGTTTTAGGTGAATATTCAAGAGATTCCCCCAAATATACAGCGGAACAGTTAATTATTTCTAGATTATAGCGTAGAATGATTAAGTGTTGTACTCTCACATTCCTGATTTCTTATAACATACCACCTGTATGTTTCGGACGACAACCAATAGGCGTTCTTTGTGATCGGACATGTGGGGACTTACGGTATGCGTTCTGACGATTCTATATTATGTTATGATTTATTATTTTCGCTCTCTTGAACTTCTGGAAAAGCTAATTGCATTCCTTTTACAGCTTCTGACATGTTTCTTCAATATGTTAGTATTAAAAACACCATCGATATATCGATGTAAGGCTTCACTAAAGTGGTTACTAATGAGGTTCCGAGTTAAAATGATTAAATTTAACTGCCGGGATTCAATTCTGGTTATTTCAAAATTGTCCAAAAGGGTGTCAGGCTGTAATATCCGTAGCATTTTATTTAGTTTTTGTTAAAAATGGGAGGTTATAGCATTCTCTGACATCTAACCTTATGTTAGGCAGATTGTGTCAGTTACCTCCATGCGATTAATCTTATTATTAAGAGATTGTGAATTTAAGTTAAGTACTTTAAAACATTTAAAAGATTTTCGTGAAATATAGTATTGACCGTTGGAACTCCTCTCTAAATAAAATTTAGTTGCAAGAATTTGACGATGATGTGTTGTGGTTATGCATCGAGAATTGAAAAATTATTTTTCTCAAATGATAGGAATTTTATACGAAACAAAATCAAACGTTTATGTGTTATTGGCTTTTACTTTTCCCTTATTAGCAGATTGAATGGTATAATATTGCGTGATAAGATATTGTCACGAAGTAGGTTTCAGGAACTGACGTGTTTTTCTGATTCAGTTTTACATTTTATATTAAATCATGTTTAAAATTATGCCGTAAATGTACTAACAATTAATTAATGGTGAATATGGTAACGTGTATGAAAATAACATGTTCTAAACAGAAATTTTCAGCTAGACAACCAAGGAGTATTTAAGCGGTACGTGGAATTGCAAACTATAACTTGAACTTTCTGTCGCTTATAAAGTAATTCAAAGGAGGAAATATGTACCTTTCTGCGAGAAAACGTAATGTAAAGAGTTAGGTGTACATGTTACTAAATAATTAATCGGTGAATATTTTATGAGCATTATACTGAAATATAAAATTCTTAGTGAATTGCAGTGGAATGTTTAGCTTGTGTATGTACCTACCTTAGAGTTGATTATCAAGGATAATAAACATACATTTTGTTGTATTCTAGTTTCCTAGTTTACTTTGTTTGTATATATGTTTATTTACGTTATCATCAGTACGTACTTACCACGTGTTCTTCATATTTAGCATTTATTTATGAGGTAGTTTGAATTACCATGTCTGTTTGATTAAAAAACACTTAAGGAGGCAGTCGTGGATTAGAGACCAGCCCGTTAGATTCCTGCGCTGAAGGTCCGGGGATCAATTCCCAGTACAGCGTTTACATTTTTCGTGGTTCGGAGCTCACGTTAGGCTTTAGGCCCTCTATGTATGTAGTACTTTAAAATCGACAACACAGGCAAAGCAGGGTAGATCGTTACGTCTCGTAAAAGACAAAGCATTCAAAAAAGAAGGAGAAACACTTACGGGAATTTTAATGCACATGGTTTCAAGTGCCACTACTATTCGTTGCTTGATAATTTCTCATTTGGAATATGTAGATTGCGTTATACATGGTCTGATTATTATTCTATTATATAATAAAGTCAAGGAGACTGGCCCAAAATTTCAGTAGGGTTAAAAAATTAAATCAAAGGTAAATAAACTACGTATATTAACAACTATATACAGGCTGTTTTAGACCACTCGTCCCACTCCTTTACTTTAGAAACACGATGAGCTGCAGAGTTTTAAAAAAAATTACTACTGAAGCATATACAGGGTCTATCAGAAATAGGTACAAATATTAAATCCGATGGTAGATTACAACATATACAAACTAGAAAAAACATTTGTTTCACAATGGGACCCTTAAGGTATGAGAAAATAATCACTGAAAGTTTGACCCAAAATTGTTTGAGTACCGCAGGATAATAACAAAAATTTGAGTTCAAAGTCATATTATGCAAAGGAGAGTAAGATAGAAGTGCAAAAAAATTTCTTATCACCTGCCACAAACCAATACTATTAGGTAGGTCAGTAATTTCTATTCTATTTATCACAAGCCAGACAAGTTATTACGTGTTTGCCACTTTGGATTTACTTTACAATTAGGTAATAACCTTCTACACCTTAAATGCATTTTCTATCTATCAGCAGTTCTCAAACAAAATTTTAGTTTATTTTTTAATTCAAAAAATAAACTTAATGATTTTTGAAAAATGAATAGTACCATTGAATTCTACTTGAACCAATCTGTTACTGGTTTAAGTATTTGTACCTATTTCTGATACACCCTGCATACAAATATTTTATTGACAGTGCTAGAATTATTCGCGGAAAACCGGAAGTAGGCAGAAGCGGATGCAACTTCTAAACAACAACAACTAAAAATAGGAATTTTTTTATTAATTGAAAAACTGGAAAAAATTGAAGAATAGTTTACTTTTTTATGTTTTCATGAGTAAAGATGTTCAAGGTGTCTGCCTTTCTCATTTAAACAATTTCCTGCTCTAATGGTTGCTCGGAGGACTTCTTCGAGGGAGAAGAAACGGCAAGTATCTTGAATTTTTTGTATTATGGCCCATCCAGCGCCCTAAAGGGCAAAAGGATGTACGAAGAAGAAGAAGAAGAAATATTATGTCCATCCCTATGATGAGGCATTGTTGGTAGATGAAATCTTTCAAGAGTCCCCACAATAAAATGTCTAACGACGTTAGATCGGCAGAACAGAGTGGCCATGCCATAGGACCTTCCCTGCCAATCTTCTGGGGAACAGTTGTTCTACCAAACGTTTAGCAACAACCGAAATATGCACTGGGCACTAGTCCTGTTGCCAGTGGAATATCTTCTAATAGCTCACCAAGAATATTTTCAAGAAAGTCGATTTACATTATACCAATTAAAGTTCCTTCGAAGAAATAAGGTTCAATTATTCGATCTCTGAGGAGACCACAACAACCATTGAAGCTCCACTTGTGTTCCCCGTCCGCTTCAACAAACACCGTGGATTTCCTTCACTCCAACGGTGCGCGTTGTGGATATTGTCTTCGCCGTTCCTGTTTAAGGTAGCTTCGTCAGTCCAAATATTTAGACGGTGAAAGTTACGGCGTTTACTGAGACACCAAATGCAAATATCACACAATTTTCGAAATCATTATCGCTTACCTGCAGAATTTATTCCCCATACGGTCGCATTACCTACGACAGAATCTCGCTGTATTCCTCTAGTAGAATCGTGGGGATTTACAGCAACAGCGGCGAGGAGGTCAGCTTCTCTTTCATTTCTATTGGGTCGCCTGATTCGCTGATTTCTATTATTAGTGCGGCGAATCTGACCGGTTCTTTGCACACAATAACAAGACATTGGAAATCTTTGCGAGAGTGATGTACCCGCCGCGAGTACTTTCTACGTAAAGATGCTCAGCAGCCATAAAATTTTGACGGCAAACACTCGATACACTCAAAACCCTTCTTGGTTAAAAAACAAAGAACAAAGACTAAAATTATTTAAGACTAATACGTAAACGCAAAAGATTGGAATTACTGAGCAGAACAAAAAACAAGGGTCATAACAACTAAAGATTAGAATAATTGAATCACGGGTAACAATTAGATGGCGGCAGGTACCTACTACAATGTTTAAATCAGGACAACGTCGGTCACGTTGTAGAGAGAGTTATCAAAAAATTTCAAATAGAAAAGAATTATTTTAAAATGCCCATCCAACGATACCAAACAAGACGTATTCTTCCATTTGAAATTTAAAAGTTACTTCCTGTTGTCCCCGGTAAAATATAAAGGCATTCAGCAACATCGTCCAACTGGTAGGCCTCTACGTAGCAGCAATGTTCGTGAAGATCGACTTCTTCTAAGAATGGCTGCACGAGACCGCTTTCAAACAACAAGGTCTGTTGCTGTAGACTTAATGCGAGCTCTGCACCGCCGCGTGTAAATGGCAACCATTTACAGAAGAATCTCTTCTTTTGGACTGCGATCCTACCGTCCATTCCAACGGCTCCCTTTAACTGCACATCACAAGGCTGTTAGGTTTACTTGGCGTCAAGAGCGGCAGCATTGGAATCAGCAATGGAACGACATTGTCTTCAGTGTTGAATCAAGATTTTGTTTGTGGGCAAATGACGGCCGCAGGAAGATACGTGGATATCAAGGAGATAGACGAAATCTAGAACTTTGTTGAAAGACGCCATACAGCTTTAACACCTGGAGTTATGGTTTGGGGTGCGATTTGTTTCGGTAGAAGATCACCTCTTGTGTTCGTCCCAGGCACTTTAAATGCTCATCGCTATATTCATAATGTCCTCGAACCGGTGTTAGTACAATTCATGCAGACGTTGCCAAACGGTATTTTCCAACATGATATCGCACGTCCACACACTGTAAATATTACCAGAAGGTACCTCCAACAAACACAATTGCAAATGTTGCCCTGGCCTGCACGATCACAACAACTTAGACGAGGTGAGACACCAACTTGAGGTTATATGGAACGAGATAGCCCAGGAGAACATAGACCACTTGATAGAAAGCATGCCACGGCGAGTAAATGCTTGCATTGCTGTTCATGGCTATGTTACACATTATTAATTTTGTTTTCGTTGTTGTTAATGTCTTCTTATAGTTGTTAATCTCTTTTTATGAAAACCTGATCATTTCAAACGCAATAATGAAACATTATTTTAGCAAAGTTTCAAACCCGTAGCTTTATTTTTAATCACAGAAGCAGTTAAACCTCATCGTGGATATATGATGGAAACGTAGCAAATAGAGCTAAATGACTTTGATAACTTTGAGCAAAGTGAAACTTGTACCGCGATTTTTGTATTCTCATAGCTTGTATTTATATGTTTTTCTCTAATAAATCAATTTAGATAATTAACAATTTTAGATGTGGCCATTTGTTCGTTCTGGAATCATAAAATACGCTTAGCGTTTAACATCGAAAACTATTACAATGTTAGGGTCTCTCCTATTATTCTATTACGCCTATGCACAATTTTGCATAACATTTAGTGTTTATTCGCAAAGTACATTATCGTAAAATAGAATAACAGATAAATACTACAATTTATACTACTACAATTTGACATGTTTTTACTCATAATCCTTAATGGACGTAAGCACATAGCGCGCACTAAAAGCAAATAGAATATTTAGTTACAATCATATTTTCAAATATGTTTACAATTATTTTAGAAGCTTACGAGTTTATACCCTGTTCTGCGGCTATATTAATATGAAGGTTTTCGTAACGTTACTTTCAAAGCAACAGTATTTACTTGAAATAAGTTTGTTGTTGCAGTTGTTATTAAATCTTTGCTTCGTTATATAAACACAATCCCCCGAGTCGTTGCTCTCATTTCATTTTATTTGCTATCGGGATAACGCTCTAAAGATCAAACGGGATTGGGTTTTGTTATATGAAAGTTTTACGTAAAACTGTTGGCTTGCATGGTTCCGCAACGCCTATATTGATTTCAAACGAATTTAGGCAAACATTCACTGTAGCAGCACACGCAGCGGAATATTTTATATTACAGGGGAGAGAAAGCAAATAAACTGTATCATCGGACAAGGGACATATTTAAAATTCCTTGTTTTTCCGGTAGCCTAGGCTTGCGCGGAGTCGTAAATTTATACATTCTATTCACATCTATTGTTGTTAACCGAATTGCATTGCGATACCATAAAAATATGTTAATTTATAAGAAACTGTAGCCGTGTTTGTATTAAATTTTATATAAAGAGTTTTTAAATATTTTTGGTTTGCATGATAGAAGCTCTTTGTATAAATAACGCTTAAAAATGTAGCTTTTAAAATATGGTACATTCCGCAGAGCGTTCACAAAGGGGTTGTTCGTCAATATTACTTCCTTTATTTGTGCTTATGTTTGTTATCACGTTAACTGTAAAAATTCAAGTCATGTTATATCATAAATATTTCCTTATTCTGTAATACAAACACTACTTGAATTATTACTAATTTTAATCGAAAAGAACGGCGACCTGGTACTACTTTCTAAAACGCTTGGTCTTAAACAGAATTTCCCTCGTGAAGAACCATAGGTTGTAAAATGTTTTATAAGCTAGGTTATGCATACCCAATGCTTATTAGCAGATGAAAAAGAGTCTTGGTGCATTTTAAAACAAAAGCGAAGTAGGGTGCCAACATACATAAGTGCTCTTATCATGGTGCTTCAGACTGCTTGTAAGGGTATATCGATACGTTCGTTCCATTCGATACAATGCATATGAGAGGAAACTTCAAGTATACTGTTTACTTATTGTTACAATTTCATTGCATCTCGGCCAATTGCTCGTTTTTTTGTGTGATACCAGACGAAATTGAGATATTTCCGTAAAAATAGTATATTTTGATGAAGAACATTTACGAAAATGGTCTTTACTTAAATTTATTGATATGTTAATTTGTTCATAATCTTTAATTCAACATCTTAACATCTGTCAGTGGAAAATTGAGTTACTGCAATGGTTTTCATTTAAAAGCACAAAATATTTATTTTTGAATACATAAATCAAAATGTATTGCGGTTGTGGTTTTCGTATAAGTTTGTTAAAGTGTGTAATAGGATATATAAATTAGGAGTTTGGATTGCTTGACAAACCGGTTGCTATTCTCGTATAGGTTCTTAAAGACTAAACTGTATAACAGTTAGAGTATGGACCTAAATGAATTCTTTAAGTTGTTTAATAAACTGCTAGTTGTGTAAAGTTAGTCTTAGGTTATCTAGTTCGGTATATTTAACCTTGTAACCTCAACGCATCACTTTACCAGCAACGCATTTTGGTTTAATTCGTATGTTTATTTTTGCAATTATATTGCGATTTAGGAGATTCGCGGACCACGTTATAACAATCATCGATTTACGAGGATGGTTCATCAATTATTGTTCCTAACATAGAAGACATTAACCGACAAATGGATTTTTTTCTCACGAACGTTAGATATTGACATTAATATGTACCACGTTGCAGGTGCATATCTTGTTGTTTATAAAAGTTATACATTTAATATTGCTGTGGTGCTGGTGATTTTGTTGAAATGGAAATACTCGAGGCAAGTGTTGTGATAAAATACCTGTTTAAAGAGGATTTATCAGCGCGGGACATTTACAATGACATGTCCGGCTTGTTAGGTGATTCTATCCCGTCATATCAAGTAATTAAGAATTGGTGCCGGGATTTCAAATTAGGAAGAAACATCGTGTCAACATGCACCTGGTTCTGGACCACCAAAAACTGTTGTCATTCAAGAAAGTATTGCGCTCCCCAGAATAAACTTATATTAAATTTTTAGCGCATAATACGACGTAGGAGGGCTCCGCAGATCGCGGGAATGCGTCATCGTAAACCGACCTAGGAAAGAAAAAAACTTCCTGCAATACAAACCCTGAAAACGCAATACAATCCCAACTTTTGGAGCACCCTATATATAATGTACGTAAAATTGTTCTCCCAATAAATTTGATAATATAATATTACTTAACGTCTAGATATTCCCTCAATTATACCCCAATATTACAATCCCTTGACACAATCAATGATAAAATTTTACAGTGAAACAACATTAAATGCACTTCCCTGTTGCAAGTGGAAACGACTATCTCTGCGGCCAGGTTCCAGAATTCTTATCACTGGGGCCAAGCGCATCTGGTCGGTCTTGGAAACTGTCCCAAGGTACTCGTCTATGGCTGCGTATTTAGTTGACCTTATTTACGGCATTCCCAACCGAGCGAATTTTGCCTAAATTAATACATCGGATATTAGTATTAAAGTCTGAACAAATTTTTCTATAAATAACTAACTCACCAGTTGATGCGAACTGGTATACAAAAAAAAAACGTTGACCTGAAAAATCTCTAGATCTCTACCATAGGAAACAATTCCCGTACAGTGACTTTTAAATCGGAAAATTAATTTCCAAATCGATAACGATTTTACCAAAATTAAATCACTTTGCACAATATACTTCCGATCAACCGTCAATACTCAAGTGTCTTCGTTCCGAGACTTGTCGTTGGAAATTTTTCTATTGCCCCCTAAATTTCCGAAACTAATACGATGCGCGTTCGCTGAAATGGTAAACTTCGAAATGTAAAAATTCCTATAATTATTCGAACAACTAAATAGGTAGAACGGGTTGCTTTCAACCAGGCGCGGAATTCGTTACACTGGCCCGTGATATGGTACTGAGTGATCGGAGAATTACGGTCAAATATATTTCTGAGACATATGGCTTTTCCATTGGAAGCGTTGAAAAAGTCCATGCACGATGGATTCCGAAAATGTTGTCACCTGATCAGAAACGGGCCAGGTTTCTCATTGCTGCGAGCAATTTGCGATTGATGGACACGGATTTGGTTGGATTTTTGGAAAGATTTGTAACTGTAGATGAAACCTGGACGATTTATCACTTTAATGCAAAGACAAAACGGCAGAGTATGGAGTGGCGACATCCTGGTTCCCCGCCCCACGAAAGTTCCGTGTGACTTCATCGGCAGGAAAGGTAATGTCAGTGTTTTGGGATTCTGAAGAAGTTCTTCTGGTTGATTATTTACTACGCGGTCACATAATATCGGGAGACTATTTCTCCCTCTTTCAATTATGAAATCTAGGTGTATGCATTGATGAAACACTAGTTCCATTCCGCGGACGACTTGTTTTCAAACAATACATAGAGAACAAACGCTGCTAGTTTGGTATCAAATTGTTCAAATTATGTATAAAGAACGGGTATACATTCAACATCAAAGTTTACTGCGGAAAGGAAGCTGAACCAGGAGTTCCCGTCTCGTCATCTGTCTTTTTGTCATTGATGACAGATCTGCTAGACGCAGGAAGAACAGTATACACTGCTAACTACTACACAAGTGTCTCTCTAGCCCACGAACTTCTTGGGCGGTCTACTAATCTAGTAGGAACTCTAAGAAGCAACAGTAAATTGAATCCTCAAGATGTTGTAAGCACAAAATTGGCCAAAGGTGAACAAATTGCAAGAGAGAGCAATACTGGAATAATGGTGTTAAAATGGAAGGACAAGAGGGACGTTTCGATGTTAAGTACGATCCATTCAGATGCCAGAAAAGAAACGCGCGGTGGAATGAAAACGCCGGAAGTAATAATTGACTACAACAATTGTAAAGCTTTTAGAGATCTTTCGGATCAAATGAAATCTTATTCGAGTTCTTTGAGAAGAGGAATCAAATGGTTTTGAAAATTAGCAGTTGAGTTGATTACAGGATCTGCTCTAACAAACGCACATGTTTTGTATAACAACGTAACAGGCAAAAAAAAATAAAATCACAAAGTTCAAAGAAGAAGTAACACTGAAATTACTACACCTAGGAGAAGCAGGTGAAGAAGTTGCTGAACCATCTTCATCCAACTTACGAAAGTGTGAACTCACTCACATGGGACCAGTTCGACGCCGATGCATTGTGTGTTAAAACTGAAAAATGAACATGGACGTACATACGCAACGGCGAAGAGTAAGCAATCTAATTACAAATGCCTGAATTGTGATACACATTATTGTATTATATGAAGGTTTTTTCCAGAAACATACTGCAAGTGCAAATATTTAGGGCTTGTAAGTAAATTTTCTATGCTTTGTTTAGGGATATATCTATTCAAATATCCTGAATATATTTTATGTTTGCCTTACAGTAATATCTTTAAAAATAATTATTAATAAAATCTTTTTTTAAATTAGTTTGGGGTTTTTCTTGCACAAAAGTGATGCAAGGACAATTTATTCACATATTTGTTGTGCTAGAATCCCAGTAATCACTAGGAACAAGTTCCATTATCTATCAAAAATGAAAACAATAACAACTTTGAAGGTCGTAGACCGAATTTGACGCTAAAAACACTGATTTGTTCCTGACGCCGTTGCCTTTTAATCCTGCTGTTTCAGCACATACATGCGAGTCATATACACTCACAGACAAAAATATTGCATATTTTTTTAGGTCTCTTTTTTTTTCTGTGATACCTTTGTGATTTCTATTGCTAAATATCTTACACGGGAGTATTATACGGAGTATATTGCAATTCAACAGATAAAATAATGTTTAGAAATAGCTTTTATAACGTAATAAGCGATAATTATACAAATCACACATGTAGCATGGTGTGACTTGGCGATAAACAAATGAGTGGGCGTTATGCGCATGACAGCTACAGATATGTAATTTTTTATTCTTCTCTGAGTTAGTGTCTGTTAAAATTGTAACTTTAGCTAGTGAGGATTGTAGGCAAGAAGATATTGCGCGGAGATTGCATATTCATCAATCGACTGTTTCTCATATAGTAAAACGATACAATGAGACAGGAGAATACAAACGGCGGCTTGGACAAGGACGTAAAAGATGTACAACTCCAAAGAGATGAGCAATATTTGCGACTTCAAAGTTTGTGAAATCGCACATTTATAGCTCCACATTTGAAAAATGAACTACTGATTACGAGACAAGTCAATTAAGTGTCAAAACAGTAATAAGAAGACTTAAGGAGGCCAGTGTCAATCCAAAACGTCCTGCCAGAGTTCCTCGGCTACTACCACGTCACAGAGCCAGACGATTAGAATTTGCAAGACCTCTTTATTAATTGGAATGAACATCAATGGGGCAAACTTCTTTTTACAGACGAAACAAGAATACAATTATGGAAGCCTGATGGACGTGGTAGAGTTTACAGAAGGTCTGGGGAACGTTTTGCAGAATGTAATCTTGCACATAACATCAGCTTCGGTGGTGGTTCCATTATGCTATGGGGTGGCATTAGTTGGGAGACTTGCACAGAGTTCGTTGAGGTGAATTTAAGAATGAATGCTGACTGTTATATAAGCAACATCCTTGAAGAACATGTGTTACCTTATGCCGGCTTTATTGGGTACGATGAATTTGTCTTAATGCATGATAATGCACAGAACCTATGGCATTGTAGGTAATTAACAGGCTATTGGCCTATACAAAGAAGAAGAAGAAGAAGAAGAAGCATGATAATGCCCGTGCACAAGCGGCAAGAATAGTGATCCAGCACCTTAAAGATGTCGGGATTGAGACGCTTGACTGGCCACCAAACAGTCCTGATGCAAATCCCGTAGAACACATATGGGACATTCTGAAACGACATATACGAGCCCGAAAACCAGCTCCTAACTCCATTGCAGAATTAAGAATCGCTGCACAGGAAGAATGGACTCGAATTCCACAAGAAACCATCAGAGATATACGCGAAGTATGCCTAGGAGAATGCAAGCTATTGTAAGAGATAGAGGAGGGAACACTAAGTACGAAAATGTACCTTACAGAAATGTTATAGTGTTGTTATTGTTGTTCTTTCCCATTAAATGGTATGATAAAAATTAGAGTATTTCATTAGATGCTGCACGAATCTATTGTAAAAGTGCACTATGTAATTTATTTAGTTATTAATAAGAGTGAAACACTCCCGTGTAAGATATTTAGCAGTAGAAGTCACGAAGGTATCACAGAGAAAACCATAGAGACCTAAAAAAATATGCAATATTTTTGTCTATGGTCACACCTGCCGCGGAGCTACATTCAGCTCACGCGGCCGCCGGGTCTTAATTTGGCGCAATTTAATTCGCGTGGCAGTTAACGTGTTAAATGGTATCTCATAATGCTGTTTTTTGTAGTAATATTAGGTTGATTTACTGATTTAATATGTCTATTTCAGGCAACATGGGTAATGCTACGTCAAATTCTCCAGACTATGGCTTCGGTAATGCACCTCCACCGCCACCTGGAATAAAAGATGCTGCGAGTAGTCTGATTTCTGCATTGCAAAACAATCCGACACCGCCGCCGCCAGATCCTGTCATTGCCAAAACTCTGCTAACTTGGATACAGGTCAGAAACTGAATTTAATTTGCTGTAATATGATATTATCATTTAGTAATTGCAATGACAAACATTGACGCATGTTTTGATATTATATTTAATTAGAATGGTACATACTGTCACATTTGCATAAGAAAACGAAATATGAAAATGAGTTGTTTATAAATACTATACTGGTAACGTAACAGATAATTTTTATAACGGGTAAACAACAGTATGTTAAGGTACCTGGAAGTGAGCCTTTCCGGGAGTTTTGGTTATAGCATTGAGTGCATAACAATTGTGAATTTAAAACAGGGAATATTTTATTAGAAATGTATTTGCATAAAAAAGCAATTATGGTAAACGTGTTTAAATTATATTTGATGTGCTGAAACAAGGCAGTTCTCGTCAAAATCCAGGTTCAGTAGAAAGTACTATACAATGATGCTCGACGCAGAGGCTGGTCTGAAACGGCCACATTGGAATAAAACTACAAGCAAGGTAGCATTTCTAAATACATATTTGCTGGTATAAACTAGTATAAATTTAATTTACATAACATCTACCTTTTGTGTTTTAATGCGCAGAGTTGGGATTACCAATAGTATAGTCTGTTTGCACACAACGCAAGAATTTTTGGATGGCCCATAAATCTGTAGGTGTATATGGCTTGTCGCACGTAGCACGTCCAAGTATGTAAAAAGCAGAGAAAACATATTGAAATTATTATTATTGTTCAGTTTATTAATTAATAAATCTAAAGGCTTATTAAGAACTTTTAAATTTTTGGAAACATTTCGGAAACGTAGTCATGTTTTATTGGTATTTTAATTTTCATATAAGTCAATATGACATTTTTAAACTGCAATGTTATAGAGATGGGAACCTAAATACTTCGCCCAAATCGAACGTGCCTGCATAAATTGAATATATTCTAAAAACATACAGATTCCGATAATATAACCTGTGCGTATCCACTTTTGTAGTTGGGCGATTCAGCTATGGTAAGATAGAATTGGACACATCGCCTAGAACGCCCAACGTCAACAAATCGTTTGCATTGGGCGTTCGGTCCCTGTCCTAACTTTGGGCATAGTGGGCTTTGTGGACACATTTCGAATTGGGCCATGTGGTTGCGTAGGTCCAATGACCAAGGGACACAATTGTCCCTCTACTAACTTTGGGCGTTGTGGGCACAATATAGCGTTGGGTGCTATGGACATTGGGAGAAGTGTCCTAGATCCTAGAGATGTCTGACAGGGCGTGTGATTTTTCTGAATATTTTACGATTAGAACTAAGACCATTCGAATTTACTGGACATTCCCGATTTAGCATTGACAATTGACATAAGATAATTTATGTAATAGTATTTAACCAGTTTACTTATAACGAGCTCCTAAACCTTTCAGAAGATAAAATTCTTAAATTAACGGCCACCCAATATTGCAGAACTGAAAAAAAATTGCTACGACTGCTTGGATTTTGATTAAATATTGTAACCTGTTAGACGTGCGAGAGACCTGCAGATTTTTTACTATCAAATTTCGTCTCTGATCCAGCTAGGACGTTTTGAAAATTGCGAATCTAATGTCCTTCTTATTAACATAGCAGTTAATATCCTTAGATACTCTTAACCTTTAGAATTACACTCTCCGCAAACATTTTTAAAAATATAACTAATAACGAAAATTAAATATGTTGAAATATTAAAAAAATATTTTCTAAAACAATGCAAACATTTTGAATATATATTGTGAATTGTTGCATATCTGAAAGGCGTATTAAATAGATGATTTTTTAAGTACCAACATTAATCAATTATGTCTTTATTGCACTTGTTTACAGATTTTCTTTGCCAGCGGGTACGGTCATTAAGTAGTTGTGGTGCTTATTTGTTTATCTAAAAGCAGGAGTTGGGTATATTTTTCAATATATTATTATGAGAATATGATTGTTAGAATGTACATGAGCATTTTTATAGTTTTATAATATTTCACTTGGTGATGTGGTGGGAGTCGCGCATTGGTGAACCTCATTATTACCAGGTACTCAATTATTTAAAGCGACTGGGTAGGCTGCCAACCAGCCATCGAGTCCGGGTTTTGTTCTCCCGACCTTCCATACTGTAGCTCAGTGCTCTAACCACTGGATCACACTGGCACTTGCTGCTATAAATTTTGTATAAATAATCATCCTAATGTAGATTTTTAATTTTACACAGAATATGTATGATGTGATCTATATGATTACAGAAAATAATGTAGTGAAGAAGTTTAAAAAAAGTACGCATAGTATTTTTATTATATACAGGTGAATTTTACAAGAATTAACTGCAACATACAATGCGTGAGTGAATTATAACTTCTCGCATTATTTTGTCAATATAATTAATATTGACGATTTAATGCATAATAAGTAGTTCCCTAATAATTACATTCTGTTGACTTGGAAGATGTTTGACTTGGTAATAGCTAACAGTATAAACCGTTCATTAATTCGAAACAGTACCCTGCAGTTCTATTTATTCGCACCCTAAATACACATACACATCGCAGGACTTTATGCATGTACGTGTGACTTACCGAAACTACATTTTTATCTTTAGCTTACGTGTATTTGTTAAGCATTTCTATTTTGTTGTGCTTATTATCGTATGGACACAGACTGAAACAATAGAACTTTCGTTTGTGCGGTATAGTACAATAACCGCGAAACAGCAGCGTAAATAACGTTGCTAAAAAAAATTTCGGAAGGAAAACTAAACGTTTTCAAGCGTCACATTCCACACGTATACAGATATTTCATATTTAACAGTTATTCGAAGATGACAGTTTTTAGTTTTATGTAATACTGCACAATCTAATGTTAAAATGGTAGGATCAGTACAATTTTAGATAAGACGTGCCTGTGGAAAGAAAGCGCATGTCTTACATCGTACAACTTATTATGTTTACTGTAATGATTTGAATTTGAATTAAAACTCCATCTTCCGCTTAAGCCACAAGTCGCCACCTTGTTACGTTTTTCTCTTCTTTGAGTGCCATCTTCTAGGGGAGATAGGCTATTACAATGGCAATTTTGATCTTGGACAGTGCTGCTGTAAATAATTCTATGGAGAAATAAGTGAACCATTCCTGTAGTGGTTGTCGTATTGTTCTTGTTTAAATTAATAAAAAAAAGTTTTGTAGGATTATTGATTACAATAGTTCCTTGTAATGCCCTCCATTTTCAAAACAAAACCCTGCGCTTTATATTTTTTAAATGGCTGCCAACTATATCGGTGTGATTTCATTTACAGCCTCCTGTAATTCCTCAATTCTGTGTAAATGATTTGCAGAGACAACATTTTTATGATGTTTAAACATAAAGTAGTCGAGAGGTGTCAAGTCGGGGATCCCGATATTCCTGAAAAATTCCTTTAAAAAATTTAACCTTTCACCTTGCTCTTGCTAGAAGAATTCGATTCATCGTGGAGTTGATTAGCAAACGGTCTTTAAAATAGCTGTTGGCGTTGATGGTCTCTTTTACAAATGGGTTCAATAATCCTTTTGCTCGGCATTGCAATCCAAATACCAGTATTAAGAGGCTGCAATGAGGTTCCCTGATATGCATTAGGATTTTCGGTTGACCGCATACAATAGATTTCGATGAAAATTGTCATAACTGTTGAGGTTTTCATTAAACCGTGTACAGTATAGTCGACGCTTTTCAAATTCTGCTGGCCATAGCTCTTGAACGACTGACACTTTGTTTACATGGAAAACTTTTATGGAAGTCTTCTGATACGAATCGTGGAATCGCGTGGAAGACCTATTATGTAAATGTTCAGTAACTCAGTTACAAAAACAAGATTATATTTATTACTTGTTTCACGAGGAAAAACATCTTAATGATTTGTTGGGACTTGGTTAACACAGTGTACAGTGTCTTCTGCAAATTCAGATGCCTTACCCTTAGACTTTCCTTTATACACGCTTTCTGTTTTGTGGTACTGTTGAATAATACGATGTACGTGCTGATTGAATATTTCATAGCAGACTGTTTGGTGGGAGAAGTGCCCTTGGAACTCATTACAGCAAGAACAATGGGAGTACCGCGAGCGAACTGTTTGATTGGGAAATGTTTCTTGGAACTCGTTGAAGCAAGAGCAATAGGAGTGACGCTTTTTTGGCCACGTTCTATGTATCGAAAGTACGCCTCTAAAATAAATTTATCCTGTTGTACTGCGAACACCATGTTAAGCTAAAATTACACACTTGGTATCCTTCTTCAAATCAAAACTGTGTATTTTGATTGTTAACGTCCTTTTACTCTTGGAAAAAATCTGTTATTACGTTAGTATTACAAAAACAGAAACAAAGAACACACGAAAGACTAATAGACTAGATGTAAATATTGATAAACAACAAGTTCGCAGACAATATGAAACATGTTTTTGATAATAATGGAACTTAATCGAGGTCACGTGCCCTTTCATCGTTATCGATTGCACTGTATATTTATTTTGTAGCTAATAACAACAAAGCAAATCAACTCGCCCTTATTTTAAAAGCAAACTTTGTAATAAAAATGCATTGTATAAGTCATATTTAGTCATAGTTGAGTAAATTATGTAGCAGGTGTGTAGTTTCCCTGCTTGTTAGCTGCTGCTGGTTAATGGACCAGTAACTTTATATTTTAATAGCACAATTTAAATTATTAATATCATAAAAATTACTTTATGCTAGAACGCGTGCTGGTTGCTTATGTTTTAATTCAGTATATGGATGGCGTTCATAATTCATTTTTTCCCTTAAAAGTACCTATTTCGAAACATTATCTATGAAAGTTGAGCGAAGCTGAAACACTAACTAGAGAAATTTATTTGGATTTTCTAATTGTATACCTTCATAATTGTTTAGATGATGTGTCACTTAACGTATATAGGAGGTTATCTTACTAACAGGACGGAGCGCCAACTCGCAATACCCAAGTGGTCAGTAACTACTTAAATACATTTGGCGACAAATGGATTGTACCTCATGCATCAATACTTTGACACCAAGATCTCCTATTTCCATTTATAGGGCTAGTATTAACAATAAGATAATAGAGCGAATTGAAAAATGTTTTTACATGGGCGAATGTGAATTTGCACTACATATAATCCATTCACGATTGATTTGCCATCCAACAGGCTATGGAAATCTGGGGGAAAGTGTGGTATCATTGAAATTTGCCAATTAATTAAGTTGGGTTATGTTATTTTTTCTTGGTGGAGGTTATGTTTTTTGAAAGCAGGCAATGTTGCCAGTGTGAAGTCTGGCCTATCTCTTTTATACTAGTTGAAAGCTTTCACAATTTGTAGTTTCATAAGTTTGAAGGATAACTTTCACCATTCTGACAATTAAGTAGGTATAATATATTATGTGTTTTATTAATTCTAAACTTACTAGAATATTTTAGAAAAGTAGGGGATTCTAGAGCTGGCAACAGGGCAATTTCATTTTGACGTTGCTAGAAATCAATCAAATAATATTTAAGAAAGGCAACTTAAGAAAAAAAAACACAGCCTGCTGGATGGCAAATCAATCGTGAATAGTGTATACGTAAAGACTTTTTTATAAAAAATGCGTGTTCTTTATCACACTTCAATTAAATAATTAAATTAAATTTTCAAATTTTTATCTCACTTAAGTCTCGTTTGTTTAATTGTTTTTCGGATGTTTTGTTTTTTATGTGGCAAATTGTGGTATCAGGAAAAAGATATTCTAATTTATTTTTTCTATAAAATTTATAAAAAATAAATATATCGAGCCTCGTGTAACTGCAAACAACCTACAGTTTACACTGAACAAGGTAATTTTGCTTTATTTATTACACGCGACAGAAAAAAAAATTGCAGAACCATACTGATTGCGCAAAGAATAAAATAATATCTACAAGAATTTTTGGTAACTGTTTGTCTATCTCTATTATTAAAAAACACACTGGTTCAAAGAAAAAGAATTTGTTTCGAATATTTTGGATGCAGTGTAGTAAACTGGAAAAACAAAAAGCAGAAGTAGAGCGATCTCGACTATTTTTCCTATTGAAGCCAATGGATAGCCCTTATATTTTCCGAGATCCCGTTTCTCCCACGATACACCGTGTATAACTTCAAATAAAAGGCATAAATGAATAAAATTTTAATGAATTTCTGGTGACAACAAGAGAATCAAATTTTGAAATTGAAATATTACGATAAATATTAATCACTCTCGCAATCCGTGAAAGCTTTTACCTGTAAAATTATTAATTCAGTGTAAATTTGTTTTCATTACATTTTCCGCCTTCGTCTGCATGGAAAGTATTTGTCTCTATATAAAAGTATTATGCATTTTTTTAGTAAAAGTTTAGCATAATATTAAACTTGGGAGTAAAAAGTTATTATTTGTATTTACAGTTCCCTAAACCGGCGAATATATACGATAATATCATTTAAGTTACATGACTTACAGGGATACTATTTTAGGATATTTCCGTCTACTTATGATTTTACTTTATGCATCTTAGGCAGTACAGTCGAATCCAGGACCTGGTAACTGTTTTCATATAATGTAGAATTTATAATTAATTGCATTTTAAATTTGTCAGCAGCTTCTACAAAATCATTTGTAGACTCAATTTCAGTTAAATTGGAAAGACGATACACCTTTGCGAATCCATGCTTTTATATTACACAAAGCTTTATATTTTATATTTAACCATTCTTGCTTAGAACCGACTTCTTATATCTAAGTGTGAATGCAGTTTGGGTGCGCGTTATTATCATGATATCAAGGAGGCAACACCGTCGCACTTACATGCGTCTGGTGGTGAAGCTGTTTATTAGGAGGTGTTAGTAGATTAAAAACGAAGTGATCGTACCCAATTAAAAATAGCGAGACTGGTGTTGCTTACTATTTTATATACTCTGTACAAAAATGGTTCTTAAATCT
>JABXWE010034168.1:0-17023 GCA_014611495.1 Limonius californicus
CATTAACTGCTTTTATAGAAACATATCTTTGTTATAATTAGGACACCACATGGTAGATCTAGTGGCATGGATGTCAGGTCATTTAAAAGGTTTTTTCTTTATTAGATCTTGAACTACGAAAAAATATGGTTTAAATATTTTTCATTTGCTTCTCTAAAGATATTTGCAAAATTACCATACTTAACTGCTTTTATGGAAACATATCTTTGTTATAATTACGGTACCACATGTTAGGCCGTTTAAACAGTTTTTTCTTTATTAGATCTTGAACTACAGAAAAAATATTGTTTAAATATTTTTCATTTGCTTCTCTGAAGATGTTTGCAAAATTACCATACTTAACTCTTAATACCTTAACTGTTTTTATAAAAATAGATCTTTGTTATCATTAAGGTACCACATGATAGATCTAGTGACATGGATATCAGGCAGTGAAAAACAGTTTTGCTTTGTTAGATCTTCAACTACAGAGAAAGTATGGTTTAAATATTTTTCATTTGAATATTTTTCGTCTCTAAAAATGTTTGCAAAATTACCACACTTAGCTCTTAATACATTAACAGCTTTTATAGAAACATATCTTTGTTATAATTATTGTACCACATGGTAGACCGTTTAACTAGTTTTTTCTTTATTAGACTACAGAAAAAATATGGTTTAAATATTTTCAATTGAATATTTTCGTTTTTGAAGATAATTGCAAAATTACCATACTTAACTCTTAATACATTAACTACTTCTATAGAAACATATCTATGTTATAATTATGGCGCCACATGGTAGATCTAGTCGCGTGGATGTCAAACCATTTAAACGGTTTTTTCTTTATTAGATCTTGAACTACAGAAAAAATATGGTTTAAATATTTTTCATTTGCTTCTCTAAAGATGTTTGGAAAATTACCATACTTAACTCTTAATACCTTAACTGTTTCTATAAAAATAGATCTTTGTTATCATTAAGGTATCACATTATAGATCTAGTGACATGGATATCAGGCAGTTAAAAACAGATTTTCCTTGGTTAGATCTTCAACTACAGAGAAAATATAGTTTAAATATTTTTGTTTGAATATTTTTCTTCGCTAAAGATATTCGCAAAATTACTATACTTAACGCTTAATACCTTAACTGCTTTTATAAAATTGTATCTTTGTTATAAAAATTGTACCACATAATAAATCTAGTGGCATAGATACCACGCCATTTAATAAATCTCAAAGTTTAGTATGAATATTACATATTACTGTGTTCTTTCCATGTAGTAATAGTTTCTGCCAGTAACATTTTAGGAACCCTGTCTGCCATCATGCCCCTGTAGACTAAATTAGCTAAAACAAGAGAAAATTACTAAACCATATTTCAATTGAGATATACTGCCAAATCATCAACAGCATGAGTTTTGTGGGTATTGGTAAAGTAAAAGAAGTACTGGAAATAGGAAAACATTTTGGAAAAATTTTATGGTAAAAACTTACAGAGGTTACAATTTGATAAATAACACACAGATTGTCGTCTAAAACACGCGGTTTTGTGGATTTGTATTTTAGAAGTAGTTTTAATAAAGATAGACACAAAGGCTATATCTTTTTGCTGGTTACTTGTAATACAAGGATATACCATTTTATCCGCGTTACTCTTTCGTCAGTCAACCATTTTCAATGGTTTTTCCCACGTACTACTATTTTAGTTCATGTTCAGGTTTTTATTTTAGCGACCTTATTCAGTATTTTCCAAAAATATGCCGTTTCATATATGCTTAGTTTCATATGAAATGCATCACCATTAAAAATAAAGCTACATGGTTGAAATTTTGCTAAAATAATGTTTTATTATTGCGTATGAAATGATCACTATGCTTCGAGATTTTGTTACATTTTGTGACAGGATTCATGTTTTAAAATGCCTCCAGTAAGACAACGTAGAAATTTTAACCACATTTCCGATTGTGATAGAGGTCGAATTATCGGCATGAAAGAAGCTGGACTCTCTTTTCGCGAAATCGGTAGAAGGGTAAATCGGGACCACACTACTGTTGCACGAATATGGTCTGCTTGGTCAGAAGAAGGCATTCAATGACATCGTCTAGCTGGTAGACCTCCACGTAGCAGCAATGTTCGTGAAGATCGACTTCTTCGAAGAATGGCTACACGAGACCGCTTTCAAACAACAAGGTCTGTTGCTGTAGAGTGGATGCGAGCTCTTCACCGCCGCGTGTCAATGGCAACAATTTACAGAAGAATGTCTTCTTTTGGACTGCGATCCTACCGTCCATTCCAACGGCTCCTTCTAACTGCACATCACAAGTCTGTTAGGCTTGCTTGGTGTCAACAGCGGCAGCATTGGAATCAGCAATGGAACGACATTGTCTTCAGTGACGAATCAAGATTTTGTTTGTGGGCAAATGACTGCCTTAGGAAAGTATGTAGATATCGAGGAGAAAGACGAAATCTAGAGTTTGTTGAAAGACGCCATACAGCTTTGACACCTGGAGTTATAGTTTGGGGTGCGATTTGTTTCGGTAGAAGATCACCTCTTGTGTTCGTCCCAGGCACTTTAAATGCTCAGCGCTATATTCATAATGTCCTGGAACCGGAGTTAGTACCATTCATGCAGACGTTGCCAAACGGTATTTTCCAACAGGATAACGCACGTCCACACACTGCAAACATTACCAGAACATACCTCCAACAAGCACAATTGCAAATGTTGCCCTGGCCTGCACGATCGCCGGAGTTATCGCCGATCGAACATCTTTGGGACATGATGGGCCGGCGACTAAGATTATTGCCAAGAGCTCCTAACAACTTAGACGAGCTGAGACACCAACTTGAGGTTATATGGAATGAGATACCCCAGGAGAACATAGACCACTTGATAGAAGGCACGAGTAAATGCTTGCATTGCTGTTCATGGCGATGTTACATATTATTAATTTTGTTTTCGTTGTTGTTATTGTTTTCCTATAAATGTTAATCTTTTTTTATGAAACCTGATAATTTCAAACCCGTAGCTTTATTTTTAATGGGTGGTGCATTTCATATAAAACGAAGTGTACTTCCCCTATCTAAGTACTGTATTAAGCCATCAGAAATAGCTTAACATAAGAAAATATTTTTCCTGTTAGGGATAGAACCTGAGCTCATTTTGTAACTTAGTTCAAAGACAAAGTCTATGGTTACTACACTACCGCGGGGCCCTTTCTTCTAAAATTCCAATAGCATTGAGAGTAATCTAAAACGAGACCATTTGTTGCTACACTTAGACCATATCATTCTGTAGTAATAAAAGTAGATCTTCTGTATAGTTTCAACTAGAATACAGGAAATACAAAAAGTTATACAACATACTTTTTCCTATAAAAAACGTTGGTTTTTATTAATGATATCAAGAATTTCAACTGTAAAATCACATTCTGAGTACCTAATGTTTACTCCGTCGTCGTAGTCAACAGCCCTTCACGCCTGATCTTTGCTACCTGCTTCTCCTCAGCGCTAAGGCGAAAGCCCAAAGAACCTACAATTTAACGTCAATCCGATTGACAGAAATTCCACAGAAATTGCTTACCTATTGTTTGATAATTTAACACAAACAAGAATTAACAATTTAATAGTTTACAATATGTTAATGTAAACTCCTGCTACATGAAGTGTGAGTTGCCGTAATGCCTTAATAGTAAAAGTCTTGCTTTGAGGGCTTATGAACTAACATTGATATCTCGGCACGTTGTAATGGTTTTCTGCATTTTTTGCAATGTAAACCAATTATAACATTTCAGTCTTATTTAAAATTAAATACCGTTTTTCTATTTATTTTGTTTAATCGCGAAACAGTAAAAATAGTAATTACGAAGAATGATTTTTTAATCAACTAAAAAACGTTATTATCTTGTTATCACAAAATACAGAAAAACTATAAAAAAATATAGAAAAAACTAGATTAAATGCAAGATTTTGCGCGTGCAAAGCAATGTTTTCATCATTAGGCTACTGCAGTAAAATACAAGTGATGCTGCAACCGCGTACATCAACATACGACGAACTGTAGTATTACTAAATCATTAATTTAGAACCTTAGTTGTAATAAATTTGCTAATAAAAGAGGAGTTAGGCAAGGCGACACGATGAGTCCAAAATTATTCATCACGGCGCTAGAAGATATATTCAAGACATTAGAATGGTAAATGGCTGAATAGCTTAAGATATGCAGACGATGTAATCATTACAACAGATAATTTAGAAGATCCATGGTAGATGAAAATAAGATCAAAACAAGTAGGTTTAAAATTAAATAAAAACAAAACAAAGATAATGACAAACCAAGACGTCAACAGAGACATCACAATAAACGGTGGAACAATAGAAAAGGTCCAAGAGTAAGCCAAATAGTAACACCAAACAAACAATATTTGACAGCAGAAATAGAAAGGCGAATAAGAATGAGATGGTCAGCATTCGGTAGACAAAATCAAACTTTAAAAAATGAAAAAATACCGTTATATCTAAAAAGACTAGTATATAATCAATGTGTGTTACTTGTCCTGACGTACGGAGCCGAAACATGGACATTAATAAGAGGCATACTTGACAGATTAACTAAGACACAAAGGGCGATGGAGAGACAGATACTGAATATCAAAGTAATAGACCGTATCAGAAACGAAATCATTCGTCAGAAAACCAAAGTCAGAACACACGGCATCACAAAAATGGAGATGGGCAGGACACACAATGAGACAAATGGATGGAAGGTGGAATAAAGAAATCCAAAACTGGAGACCTTGGCCTGGAAAGAGAAGCAGGGGACCCCCACAGACAAGGTGGGCAGATGATTTAAAAAGAGTAGTTGGACTAGGATGGCGGAGAAGTACGAAAGACCGCGAAAGATGAAAGTATTTAAGGGAGGCTTATATTCAACACTGGATAGAAGGGGCTGGATGATGATGATGATGATACACGGTATATCCGGCTTCTCTCTGTTTGAATAATATTTTTACTAATGAACATTGCGCCATTCAAAAGCTTTCAGCGGATAATTATTGTTAGTATTACTTCTAGATTTCTTTATTTCCGATTAGGGTGGTAAAAAACAAAAGCAAAATTGGATTATAGTTATCCTAACCGACCTAGCAAACAAAAATTAAATGTAACTTTTTGTATCGAGAAACATTCGTTTCCCTTTCCCTATTGGTCCTTAAAGCCGTGGACCTGAACGCCAGAAAAAGAATTGCAGCCAAAGTAAAAGGCAATACATATAAAATACGATAACATAAATTGGAGTCTCGGCATTTTTCTGATTGTAAGAAAATTAGATAAATCTTGGCAATTAATGCTGCATGCATTATATTTTTAAAGAACAATAGTTTGTACTAAGATGAAAAAATTTCACTAAATTTTGTCCACATATGCGATTGCTTTTGGTCTATATTCATATTATCTTCGGCAATTTTTTATCATCAGTTCCTATGTTTCAATTACCTTATTTCAATTTTGGATATGTTGTCTCTTAGTTAAAAAAACCTGCAAGTGAAAATGTCTCTTCTGTTAACATAGCTGTGGTGACAATAGCAAACGCTAATTTTGGTTTATTTTGATCCACTTAGCTGTAAGTTAATCTAGTGCAGATTCAGAAAATTAGTTATCTGCTTGTTACAATAGGAGGAACACAATCTCATAAGATTCCGGTATCAGGTTTTGTTTATTCAAATTAAAGTACTTAAACATTACCCTTGGGGGCAAAACTGAAGAAAACGAAGCCAGGTAATATCGTTAAGGGTGTCGGCCTCTGAGAACATAAGCTTTCATAAGGGCGACACACGCTATTAAATAATATAGCAAGTCGCAGCAAGGGGCATTTTATGAAGATATTAATTTTCAAATTGTCAAGTAGTGTAACACGGTTATTATACTTACAAAGTAATAACTGGCTGTAAGATTACGAAAAGGCTGTAAGAGCGGCCCAAATTAATTAATTAAATCTGTTATAAACACTAAGTGGGTCGTCAGCGTTAAGAAGCACATTTTAGATTTGTAATTCCACAACACTTGCAAGATATCGTCTGCTACGGCGAACGTTCCGGAGATTATCGAATTTTTCAGTGAGGGGTCGCCGGAAGCCTACTGAAACGATTTTAATTGTTCAGCGACATTAATAAACATTTTTTATCATTGTACATGTTACAGGCAAATTTACGATACATTTTAGTGGCTAATTAGATAAAGCAAATACCTAACAGTCATCGCCGCCGGTTTGCCAAGTTCTTGGAGGTGGTGGTGGCCATTGGGGGAGGGGGGAGGGGGGTTACAGTATCGTTGCGTTTGAGATTTGATTCGGGGGGTTGAAACAAATCGAAAAGCAGTGGAAATTTTTCCAATTGTCCTTCTTTATGGAGTTATTGATAAAAAAGTACATAATAAGTTTTATCACACGGTCGCTCCAATTAGTTGTGTAACAGTTCAGTTAGACAGCTCTGACGATATTAAAAATGTATTAATCATTCTGTTATATTTATGAGTACCAATATTTGTAGATGGTTCTTGCATAGCGCAAACAATGATCCACATTTCATTGAAAAGATTCTGTGGAGTGATGAATCCACATTGACTGAGATGGGTATCATATATACGCATAACCTGCATGAACAGAGGGATAAAACGATATACAAGAGATCTTATCGAAAACGGTGGTCAATAAACATTTGGGCTGGGTTACTAAATAATAATGTAGTTAACTGGTCCACAGATTCTACCTAAAATCAGCCTTGTATTTTCAATTTTTAAATGAAAATTTACCATTGTCATTGCTCGATGAAGTTCCATTAGCAGTTAGATCACATTGTTGGTTCCAACATGATGGGACACCGTCACCGTATGGAATAGAATTGAGAAATTTCCTGAATGAAAATATCCATTAGAGGTGGGTTGGAAGAAGTAGACTCATACCATGACTTCCTAGATCACCAGATCTGAATCTGTTGAATTTATTTTTCTGGGGTCATTTAAAAAAAACGTTTACCGTGAACCTGTTGTGAAATCTAACTTGTATTCACGCTACTGTGATGTCAATAAACAAACATATGCTACAGAGGGTTCCATGATAAACAAATGTTTGCGTTGAAATAGCAGGCAACCTATTTGAACACATTTTATGACACCATATGTACACGATATCTCTTCTGCTAATATTATTCACTTTTCAAAAAGTTCCATTTAAATGTTACCTAAATTTTAGTTTTTTATCAATAACTCGATAACGAAGCACAATGGAAAAGATTTCCGCTCTTCTTCTTCTTCTAATTTTCGATATGTATAAAAGCTCCAAACACGGATATCACTCTGTATATAGCTTCTCGCCAAGAAATTTTTTTTAAATAATTTTTATTTAAATTATAGAGCATCATAAAACCACTTAGCAACGAAGAAACAATTCTGTAATACGTAAAAATGTACTCTACGAATTATGTAATTTAGTTTAGTTTTTTTTTCTGTGGATACGAAGTAGCCTAAGAAATCATGAAGCTTTTTTGAAACATAGGAGCAGATGTGTTGCCAAAGTTCATAATATGGAAAAAGACCATTGACGATAGATACAAGATACAGGAGCCAGTAATACTGGTTTTATTAACAGACAGAAGATGGCGTACAACATTTGCATTGTCTGAGTGTTTCAGAACCTCCAAATTTTATCTACCTTGGTTTATTCTTTTCTTCTTCGCGCTATAATGGGATTTAAACACAGACGTTTGATTAACTGTTTAGGTGAAACCCATTTATAGGCAATCAGCAGTCAGTTTTATCACATTCACATTCTCAAAAATATATAAATTATCAATAAACTTTCCAATGTTATATTAAGGAAACCCTGAACCGACCTTTTACACGGTAAACCATTATATTGCTCTCCCTATAAGTTCTGTGACTTAGAGCCATCCACCTGTACGCTGAAAATCGAACGCAGCCAATGTAAAAGCCAATGGATGTGGTATACCACCACTAAAATAAATTGATTGCTGAGCCTTGGCATTGTTTTAATTTGAAGACAATTAGATACATTTTAAGATACGTGCGAACTATGTTTAAATGATGGTAATTTATACTAAGGTTAAAAAAATTAGTAAAATTAGGTTTACGTACGAGCGTAGGTTAATTTTGCCCTATTTCTCTACTGCTTTTGGCAATATTTTATCATTATTATTTATTGTTTTTTCTACAATTTCTTCCAATCATTTGTTTCAATTATAGCTCGGAAATTTACAAATGTATAGATATACAGGGTGTATCAGAAATAGGTACAAATATGAAATCCGATGGTAGATTACAATATATACAAACTAGAAAAACATTTCTTTGGCAATGGGACCCTTAAGATATGAGAAATAGTAATTGAAAATTTCACCCAAAATTGTTTGAGTAGCGCAGGACAATAACAAAAATTTGAGTTCAAAGACATGTTATGCAAAGGAGAGTAAGATAGAAGTGCAAAAAATTTCTTAACGCCACAAATCAATACTATTAGGTAGGTCAGTAATTCTATACAGTCTGTAGTTATCACAAGCCAGACAAGTTCTTACGTGTTTTCCACTTTGGGTATACTTTACAATTAGGTAATAACTTTCTACAGCACAACAAATTCACTTTATATGGCTTCATGTTCTCCTTTTTCAAAATTCTCACCACCGACATTTGACTTATTCCATTATCTAAGCCTAATGTAATTGAAGAAGTATGTGGTTGATCCACGGCTGAAACTACAACATTTAGTGTTTTTCAGGCGTAGTTGCTGTTTTTGGACGTCCTGATTTCCGAATATTTTCCTTCCTTCTGTCCTTCGTTTGGAAGTGGTTCTATGGATCTAAGATTTTCAGTTAACTATTGCAATTTTGAGTAGGAATACTACATTTTGGACTGTAGATTTAAAAATTTGTATTATCATTATCTTGTTTTGAATTGCTTTATCTTGACCAAATCTATGGGTATTATTAATTATCTAGATTATGTCAGTTCTTTTATTACTATAACAATAATAATCTCTCTCTATAGCGTCACGATGCATTGAGAGGGTAACACGTACAACTGCTACTTTTGCTAGGGCCGATCGACATTACGAAGAAGATAGTGTGGCCACCACGACGCTTCAGCTGCACGTTATTACCCCAGGATGTTACCCCCATATACTCACTTAGGCTAAGGCGACCTAAAGATCAAAAATCCTTTTGGAAAGACCACCTAGCTATTAAAGTAGGCTTCCCGGGAATCCGGTTTATTACTACTTTTTTTGAATTCGTGAACGGGATGGTAGTTAGAAAATGTCTGTGGGTATGTTTGTCCGGGGGAAGAGGGTGTGCATGGTCGTCGATAATGAAATTTAAAATTTTGAAGGTGTTTAGAAGATCAAACACAATAAGAAAAAAGTCCAAAACTGGAAGCGGAAATTAATCATATTTTGTGTTAATTATGAAACTGGGATGTTGTAGGGGACCTTAATGTATATATGATTTTTTTGCCCAACGTTCTAACTTCAAAACGATGGATAATTTTTTGTAAATTCTAATTTTAAGGACTATTTATGCTAAAACCATTTATAGAAGTCACTTAAAGTTAAGTAATTTAATAGCACTTGGATGTGAAAAGTACACATAGTACAAAAATATCTGCAAGTAAACCAACTGAAAATTTTTTTCAGAAACAGCTCTAAGAGTTTTGATTAAATTTTGTGACGTGGTAGAGGCGTGAAATATCTACGAAACGATTACTTACTATCTATCTATTTAAAAATCAGAAGTTCATATCACTTCCGGTTATAACAGAAGTCATACGAACTTTTTATAAACATATTTACTGTAGGCTTAAAATTGAACTTAATATTTCTTCCACGCTGAGGTAATGTAAACTCTAAAATAATGAAGTATTTGCTTATTCCTATGTTTCAAACCATCCTGTAAGGAGGTTATTAATAGAAGTATGAGAAAGTCTAGGCGAAACTCATTTTTACACAAAATTAGGGAAGTATTGGTTTTGTGAAAAAATATGATATTGAGATGTTAATGAAAATATCTGTTTTTTAACAACCCAAAAAAATGTTGTTTTTAAATATTGTCTGTCTGCCTAGGTATGCGTGAAGCTGTTGATATTTTCGAAACCGCTAAACCGATTTTATTGAAAATTCAAATCAATAGGTTTATCGAAAATTTCTCGAGATAATAAGCTTTAAAAATAACAATTTTTACACACACTGTATACAATGTGTTTTTAAATTAGAGAACGAGTTATTATTAAATATAGGAAGAACATGTATGTATAAATGAAAGTGATATAATTTCAGGTGGTACTTCCGGTATGAGCGGAAGGGACAGTACCTTATTTTTTGTAAATTAACACTGTATTTTTCACTTATTCTATTAAATCTTATTTTTTCTTTAAATATCCTTAATATAAACATCGACCGAAAATTACTTATAAGCGAAATGTTTGCATTTCAAATAACGTGTGTAATCATTAGCAAAGATTCTTCAAATACAAATAATTATCTTACTATTAATGTTAATCTCTCACTTCTGTTATACTCCTTTAATGAAGAAATATTATACAATTGACTTAGCCTTAAAAAAAGGATGTTCCGTCCAAATTTAGAATAATGTCCTGTACACTTAAAGCGGAAATCAGTTATTTAACTCTGTTTTTCTAAAATACTCGCTGCCTGAAACTGTATCACAGTTGAATTATATGTTTTTTTACATAAACATACAATCGATTTACCATAAAACACACACACATTCAAAAATGTAAATAATGTCCTCTCCGCTTAAACCGGAAATCAGCCATCTGATTTTATTTTTCCAAAATACTCGCTTCCTAAAACTGTATCACAGTTGCATTATAGGTTTTTTTTAAAGAAACATACAATCGATTTAGCCTTAAAACACACACACATTCAAAAATATAAGTAATGTGCTTTCCACTTAAACTGGAAATCAGCCATCTGGTTTTGTTTTTCCAAAATACTCGCTTCCTAAACTGTATCACAGTTGCATTATAGATTTTTTTAAAAAGAAACCTACAATCGATTTAACCTTAAAAACACACACACATTCAAAAATGTAAATAACGTCCTTTCCACTTAAACCGGAAATCAGCCATCTGGTTTCACTTTTCCAAAATACTCGCTTCCTAAAACTGTATCACAGTTGTATTATAGGTTTTTTTTCAAAAGAAACATGCAATTGATTTAACCTTAAAATACAATGTTCCATTCAAAGATTTAAATAATGTCCTTTCCACTTAAATCAGAAATTAGCCATCCGGCTTTGTTTTTCCAAAATATTCGCTTCCTAAACTGTATCACAGTTGCATTACAGATTTTTTAAAGAGAAACCTACAATCGATTTAACCTTAAAAACACACACACATTAAAAAAGGTAAATAATGTCCTCTCCACTTAAACCGGAAATCAGCCATCTGGGTTTGTTTTCCAAAATACTCGCTTCCTAAACTGTATCACAGTTGCATTATAAGTTTTTTTAAAAGAAACATACAATCGATTTAGCCTTAAAATACACACACATTCTAAAATGTAAATAATGTCCTTTCCACTTAAACCGGAAATCAGCCATCTGGTTTCGTTCTTCCAAAATATTCGCTTCCTAAACTGTATCACAGTTGCATTATAGGTTTTTTAAAAAGAAACATACAATCGATTTAGCCTTAAAACACGCACACATTCAAAAATGTAAATAGTGTCCTTTCCACTTAAACCGGAAATCAGCCATCTGGTTTTGTTTTTCCAAAATATTCGCTTCCTAAACTGTATCACAGTTGCATTATAGATTTTTTAAAAAGAAACATACATTGGATTTAACCTTAAAAACACACACACACATTAAAAAATGTAAATAATGTCCTTTCCACTTAAACCGGAAAACAGCCATCTGATTTCGCTTTTCCAAAATACTCGCTTCCTAAAATTGGATCACAGTTGCATTATAGGTTTTTTAAAAAGAAACACAATCGATTTAGCCTTAAAACACACACACATTCAAAAATGTAAATAATGTCCTCTCCACTTAAACCGGAAATCAGCCATCTGGATTTGTTTTTCCAAAATACTCGTTTCCTAAACTGTATCACAGTTGCATTATAAGTTTTTTTTAAAGAAACGTACAATCGGTTTAGCCTTAAAACGCGGGGTTCCATTTAAAAATTAAAATATAGGGCTTTCCACTTAAACCGGAAATCAGCCATCTCGTTTTGTTATTCCCAAATATCGCTGCTGGAAACTGTATCAGTCGCGTTATAGTTTTTTTAAAGAAGACATAGCAGAATCGGCTTAGCCTAAAACTATAAGGTGTTTCATTAAAAAAATTTATTAATGCCCCTTCCACTTAAACCGGAAATCAGCCAACTTATTCTGTTTCCTCAAAATACTCACTACCTAAAACTGTATCACGGTATCATACAGTCTATATAGCCTTAAAATATGGGGTGTTCCATCGAAAAATTAAAATAATGTCCTTCCCATTTAAACCGGAAATCACTAATCTCGTTTTGTTTTTTCCAAAATACTCGCTGCTGGAAACTGTATCACAGTTATGTTAGAGTTTAAAACAAAAGACATGTACAATCGACTTAGCTGAGCCTAGCTATGCAGGGTGTTCCATTCAAAAAGTTAAATAATGTCCCTTCCACTCAAACCAGAAACCATCTATCTTATTTTGCTGCCTCAAAATATTCGCTGTCATGTTTTTTTTTTCTATGAGTAGTAATAACTTTCCGCCTTTCCCTAAATTTAAAAACAACCTGTATATTGCATTATTCTACAAATATCGTTGTGCTATTTGCATTTCCAGTTACTTTTGTCAGGATTCTCTAGATATTCTTATATAAAAACTAAAAAATTCTATATAAAACCAATTTTCTTTCAAATCAAACTTTTTTAAGTCTGCATTGTGAATAATTTAATTGACCTTTTTTTTATCAACAACAATATTCCTCATGGTTGCGTAGAGGGGGTATTCAGATGCGAAAAGGGCGGAATGTTTAATGAACTGCTTTACTTAAAAGAAAGACAAACAAAGAATGCTAAGATACAAAAATATATCAGTTTCATCTGAAAATCCGTTGAAAGCTGTGAAATATATTAGCATTTGTCATGTTAATAGTCACAGGGGGCAGATTGGCGGATTTGTTTAGCGCGGGAGCAGCGCCGATAGCGTTGGGGCCCGCATGCGATACCGCTGATCCGCGCCGCACCTGCGGGCCCGCCGATCCGTCAGCGCACGGACATCATTCATGGGATTAGCTCGGCTAACCTTGTTAATTGCCAGACTCGACCCGTGCCCGTGTGTACCCCAACGTAAATCACCTCCGGCTAAAAGGGGATGAAGCGAGCTTAAGTCATCAAGCCGTGTTGAAATTTACACCCGGCTCCGGCAAATATGCGTTAAGACACCAAACACTCGCTTAAGCCTCGAACTCTGTACGATCCTCTTCACCCAGCAATCCTTTCATGAGCTTCACGCCAACTTTCCAACCCCTACTTTCCTATAAACTAAGGTGTAGCAATCGATTAGTTTCTCTTACTTCGCGCAACTTTCGCAACTATGCCCATTGTGCGACGCCAATTCTCTCATTTATTCTTTTTGGGACCCCTATGGTGTGTCGAGAACAAAAGATAATTTTCTTCGATAAATATCGTGGAGAAATCCCAAAATTGCAAAATGATACTGTTAATTTATTTTACACTATGGTATAGTTTGCTACAAGCATAATGAACAAAATTTTCGAAGAAGGTTAACCATGACAAACAAACTTTGTGTCGTTCCTTAAGTTTATACCATTTACTACAATTATTTTACAGTTTGAAACTAAAAGAAATAGTTCTGAACGTATAATTCATAAAGTGATGATCTACGTTTGAATTGCTTGACAAATCTGAAGAGATTTTTCAAAATTTTTAATAAACCTACACAGAGTTGCCTTAAGAGGATCAAGCAATCACTACATCGAAGTTTTTGTTCCAGATTTACATAAACAGGGACCGCGGTGGTCGAGTGCGAGAACGCACTGGCCACTCGAGGTCACCTAAATGCAGTTGCTCCGTTGGGGCGATCGAATCCCGACTGGGGCAACCGCATTTGGTTAGTTAAGTTTAGGGTGCATGTTGCATGAATGTTTAGTATGTAAGGGACGCCCGCACCCCCCTGAAGTAATGCGAAAGCGGTTCGGGGGGGGGGGAACGGTAGTATGAATGTGTGAAAAAAAAAAGATTTACATAAACAGCATTAATAAATACAAAAAATATGTGACACATCGGCCGGGTACATTAAAAAATAAACATTACGTAAACCACACGGTTTTTTCCCATTAAAAACATCTTATGAGAAGAAGACACACGAGAAATAAGAATTCACAAGCGTTTGCAGATATTTAAAACCATTCAGTAGTTCGGTAGGCATTGGTTTTTTGGTTCATTCCATTTTCCCTACTTTATTTTACTTTTAATGGAAAAGGACGGAATATGAAGCTGTGATGGGCTTGGAAACGAAATAAGTTCCGTGTGTACACCAAATTGTAACAAAGCTAGCTATCACTACAGTGGAATTTTTGTTCCATATTTAAATAAATAACAATAATAAATAAAATTATCTATAATACTACGGCCGGGTATATTAAAAAATACATATTGCGCGTACCACCCGATTTTCTCCGCATTGCAAACATGTTATGCGAAGACGACACACGAGGAATAATAATTCACAAACGTTTCCATATATTTAAAGACAATTTAGAAGTTAGCTTGACATTGATTTTTTTGTATTCCATCGATTCTTTTCACTCTGTTCTACTTATGGTTACATAGATATATAACAGAGTAAGAAGGTCGGGGTTGGTGTGTAGCAGGGCAGCCGTGAGTCAATCTGCCGCCCGGGGGCGACAGCAAATTACCGCCATTAAACACATTGTCAAAAGATACATAAATCGGTATAACTTTTATTAAAACATGAAATAATTTGGTAAGAGTGTTAGATATATTATTTATTAACTACTCTACATTCTTAAGAATTCGCCGCCCCTAAAATCTACCGCCTGGGCGCGGTGCACCCCTTGCCCCTGTGTGTAAGGTAGGTTATAATTGTTCATAAATTTTGTATTATTGTTTATTGGCAGAAAGAAAAAACGGAATGAGATTTGTAATGTGCATTCATTTAAATCTGTCTAGTTGTGGTTCTAAGTACAATTCTTGGTTTAGATATTTTGAATATGAAACAAAAATTTCAATGTAGTGATGTCTAGACCTCCTTAAGGTAGCCATAGAAGCTTTATTTATTGAAGATCTTGAAACAACTTATATAGAATTTATCAGAGTATATCAAGCAATTCAAACTTTGATAGCTACTAAATAATTATAGTGCATGGATTAAGTAACGACAAACATTTTGTTTCCTATGCCCAAGCCTCGTCGCTGTTTATTACATGTTTTAGTTATTTCTTAAGTTACTTAGTCTTATTCTTAATTTTTTTTCGGTTAAAAGTGTTTTTTCTTCTTAGTTTAAGGTAAAAAATATTAGTCTCAAATCGTAGGGTGCGATATTGTACCTGGTATTAACCCGAAATACCTGTCGATCTGCTCTCCTTTAAGGATATTCCGAGTTTTTAAACAAAGAAACACCATGAAAAGTTGTTAATACCTAAAATACAACCAATTATGGTCATATTACTGTCATTAGCAATTAATTGCTACCCTTGTTACAGATTCATAAATTTTGTATTCTAAACGAGCACTGTTGTTGACTAATGAAATTATAATCATATTATCATATTATTGTATTGCAAATATATAAATTATGCAGGTTTGTTGGAGACTCGCTTTATCACATAGTCCAAGACGTATAACTGTCTTTATCAGAAAGTGAGTTATGATTAGATAGTGCTAGAAGGGTATGCTGCAGAAAATAATTACTTCAATGGTTGTGAGTAGAACCTCTATTTAATGATTATTCTATATTTATTTTCTTAGCACATGGTAACTAGAATAAATATAAATATAACTGAAGCATCTGAACTATACTTAGACAACAATTAAACAATTGTAGTAAGTGTTATAAACTGCGTGGCTTATCTAAAGACATACGTGTCGTTTTCCACAACCATCCCTCATCAAAAATGTTGTTAATATCCTGCACATTACACATAAAGTCACAAACTTTTAATTTAATGGTATGAACACATTTTTAATTCAGAAACCCATTAAATTTTAATCATAATTAAAATAATAATAAGTAATTGGTTGGCGTTGGTGTTTTTGGACGTTTCCATATTTCTTACTTTGTTTTACTTATGGTTTAATGGAAAAGGGCGGAATAAGAAGCTGTGATGGGCTTGGAAACGAAATAAGTTCCGTATGTACACCAAATTTTAATAAAGCTAGCTATCACTACAGTGCAGTTTTTGTTCCATATTTACATAAATAAAATTCCCTATAATACAACGGTCGGGTATATTAAAAAATACACATTACATTTACTTCACGGTTTTCTCCGCATTACAAACATTTTATAAGAAGACGACACATGAGGAATTCACAAACGTTTCCTGATATAGGATATATTAAAATATGAAATCATTTGCTAAGAATTTTAAATACAAAGTGTATCAGAAATAAGTACAATTATTAAATCCGATGGTAGATTACAATATACACAAACTAGTAAAAACATTTCTTTGGCAATGGGACCCTCAAGATATGAGAAAATAATAATTAAAACTTGGATCCAAAATTGTTTGAGTACCGCAGCATAACAACGAAAATTTGAGTTCAAAGACATGTTATGCAAAGGAGAGTAAGATAGATGTGCAAAAAATTTTTTTATCATCTGCCACAAACCAATACTATTAGGTAGGTCAGTAATTTCTATTCAGTTATCAAAATCTAGAAAAGTTTTTACGTGTTTGCCACTTTGGATTTACTTTACAATTAGGTAATAACCTTCTACAGCTTAAATGCATTTTCTATGTATCATCAGCAATTCT
>JABXWE010034169.1:0-27519 GCA_014611495.1 Limonius californicus
ATATATCCGTTAAAATCTCGATTTCGAAAATTTTCATGATTTCAATACTTACCCTATACCTATAAGGTATGGGAAAGTAAAAAGGACCAAGAATTCTGTATCTTATAATTCCCGCCCACACGTTTACTTTTTGTGGATACTGTGTGTGTAATTCTTCCATCCAATGCGGGTTATGTCGCGACCAATAACAGGAATTGTGCCGATTTGCAGCTCCATTTAAAGAAAATGTGGCTTCGTCGGAGAAGCTAATAGAATTCACAAACTGTGGGTCGTTATGGTACCTGTCCATCATTTCTTCACAAAACTGAATTCTCCTCTCAAATCATCTTCTGATAATTCTTGAACAAGTTTAACCTTATAAGGATGAAATTTTTCTGTATGTAAAATATGCAGTACAGTGCCTTGACTAACATTATTATCCAGGGCTAATTGTCGAGTATGAGGATTTTCGGAAACTGTAAGCACAGTGTCCAACATTTTATCGTCTGTTGCTATTTTTGGACGGCCAATTTTATCCAAACCTTTGACGTGGCCCGTTTCTCTAAATTTTCTACTAATTTTGGTTACAGTGGATCGCATAAGAGGTTCACGATTTGGATGTACAGTATTAAATAAAGCGCACACATCAACGTGAGTTGTCTTTTTATCACTGTACCCGATCATCATCAAAATTTCGATACGTTCAGTTTCTGTTATACGCACCATAATTAGAAATTCGTATTTAACACAGGACACAGACTAAATTTTAATCACTTATTAATGCTAACTGTCACCGAATTGACATTACAGATTTGCATTTGTTCAATTTTAAACATTTTCCAACAATTGCCTACTATTGTCTTTTGTTTAACTTGCAATAAGTGTACCTGATGAAAAATGTCGCCAGTGACAAAAATAAATGTTTATCGTGATTGTTCGTGAAATTATTATTATGCAAATGTATGATATTTTTACATGGCTGTATAGAGAATAAAAAGCACTAACTGGTCATCCATGAAAAGTAGAGGTTGCCATTTAAAAAAAATGTCGATGATGTCACAGCTAAAACATATGACAATCGAAAAAAAAAAATGAAAAACGCCAAATTGTGGCAAATAACTTGATAGGAAACTTTTGTTAGAAACTTTTTTTCATAAAGTTTATATTTAAGGCTGTAGCATTGATGTTTCTTACTTTTTATTCACCCTGTGTATAATTTCATTTATGGTGTTACGAAAGTGACGTGTCAACTGGTTGATTTCAACATAAAACAGAAGTTTCCTCTAAAACTAGATTTATGAAGGTTTTTTAATTAAAAATAGCATCTTCAAGTTTAACTTTCAACTGTAACTTAAACCTTAAATTTTAAATTGTAAGCATCATGTTCTTATATATTATGTATATACAGGGTGGCTCCCTGTGCGGAAGGTCGGGAGATCAAATCCCCGGACTGGATGCCTGGCGAGCGGCCTACCCACTCGCCTTAAATAAGTAGGTACCTGCGTTCGAATGAACAAGAGGTAATAATGCTGTTGTCTAATGCGTAATGCCTACCACATCAGCACGTGTCATGCGTTTGGAACGCGATAACCGGATATGAGAGCAAACATACGGGAGCTCTTGCTTTCCGCTTTCCAGGCCAAACTTCTTGGGATGTGGAACCTTACCATTATTATACAGGGTGGCCCAGGATGTTGGTATACCTTTTTTAACAATTTTATTTATTATGCAGTCTAGGGAATATTTTGTAAATAACACAGACATGACAATTCATTATTAGAGCTGCCTACCTCTAATGTTTCATTTACGATTTCAAAACACTAGCTTTCTCCAAAACTGAAATTCTACCGATTTACTCTAATTTAAATTGAGTCTGCAATTTTAATCTCCTGATTTTAAATTATACCTAAATATCCTGTCCTTTTTAGACTTGCATGGTTGCCCAAACTTGTAGTTGTCCAATGTTTATTTTTTTATTGCCGAGCTTAATGTAAGTTTTATGAATAATGCAGACTTAAGAATTCACTATTGGAAGCGATTATGTACAAGTTTGCACTTCTAATAGAAGCAACCCCGAACTTTCTCCAAAACTATTATTGGATGTTTATTTTATATCTTAGATTGCCAAAAATTTACATCCACAAGTAATTATTTTATATGAGAACAGCTGATGCAAATTTACATATAAACAGGTTATACATAAATTTTCACTTCTGGTTTCAACAGAAGCGTCCTCTCAACTGTTTTATTGCTAATAAAACACGAGTTTTCTCCAAAACTGGATTTCTAAATATTTACCCTAACCTAGATCGTTTGTTGAAAATAGACCTTCATGTTTATGTTTTTATTGTAACTTAACCTTAACATTGTAGATTACTGACATGCTGTCTTTCATCTTAGTAGTATGTACTGTACAGAGTACCCAAGGTTTTAGTATACTTGTGTGTACTAGTATACTATATAATTTGAGTTGATTATCTGTATACTAATTCCGGTTGAACAGAAAGTGCCAAATAACATTTTAAGTTTATTTTAGCTTGAATTGGTAGAAAGCTTCCAGTTTAATGTTTATCTGTGACGTAAACCTTTATTTTAAATTGCAAACATCGAGTGCCTCTTCTTGATATTTTAGACACACCGGGTAGACCAAGTTAATTCTTTAACTGTAACCAAAACCTTCAAATTTTAAATTGTAAATATCATGCCACTCTTCTGAGTATTATGTTTATACAGGGTGACTCATGGTTTAGTATCTTCTTGCTATCTATTTTAATTACTTAATAGAAACTTAAAGATTCACAATTTGTGTTAGATAAACATATAATATTTACATGAAATTTTAGTGGTAGCAATACGTCATTTATCATTTTTCATTTAAAATAAAAACACGAGTTCTACCTAGAATTGTGTGTTAACCATGAATTTTAACGTAGATTGTTAAAGAAAATTATATATTCAACTGTAACTTTAATTTAGTTTAATCATCAAATCGTCTTTCAAATTTCAGCAATTTAATTCATAGTTTGAGGAAACGTGTATAAATTTTTATTTCTTGTTCTGACTGGCAACCCGTCAACGGTTCGTTTTTGGCTGAGAACTTAAAAAAGAAAACGAAACACAACAAGCTTGTGACGTACACGTTGGTGTCAGACGCAACGGACGAGTGTTGACCGTGCTTCTACCTCCCGTCGCCCGCTATCCGTCGTCGACCGGGTATATAGGGAACGCAGATTTAAGTTAGAAATAATTTGATGTTTATTTTTTTTAATTGTAGATTGTTTATGAAAAAAAAACTTACTTTTCTTCCGTTCCGTTTCTAAAGCTATACTAGAACGGCGTTCCGTTAGTTCCGTGTTACGTTTACCGCTGGGTAAGAACGTTAAAAAATGCATCTTTATCTTTAAAGTTTATTGCAACTTCATATTAAAACTTTGAATTGTTAACTTCGTATCGTTTTCTAGTATTATATACTCTTAAGTTTTAGTATATGCCTTTTTTTTTTAATTTTTTGTGTGACACAATTTATGAATGCGAATTAACAGTTTACAATTTGAGCTGCTGGTGATGTATACATTTTCACTTCCGGTTTCAACGACAACGATTCCTCCACTGTTTTATTTCTGATGAAATACTACTTTTCTCAAAAACTGTATATTTAAGTGTGTACTTAAACTTCATTAAGGAATTAACATCTTCGTTTTTAACCTCTAACTTAAAACTAGATTTTAAACTGTAAATAAGCATCGTGTCTTCTTTAGTAGTAGATACAGGATGATCCAAAGTTTTCGTATGCATTTCTTACTTTTTCTTTTTTTTATATTATTATTACCAGTTTTGTAGAAGATCACAGTTTACTATAACTTAGATTGTCAAGGGGCTACTAAAGTGGTTCGAAATAAAATACAATTCGCGTTGTCTATCTACGTTAATATACAATCTTTTTACATACTGTTGTTATTTAATTAGTAAAAACTATATCCAAGATTGTAATAAAGTGAAAAAAGTATTTGAAAATTAATAACAATTACAAAAATTGCCTAAAGTAGTATAAACATGCTGTAAAATCAATCTACGTTTATGATATATGTGGATTTAGTTTTTGCATTTTATTACAAACTATCATGAAGAACAATACACAAAACCCTAATGGAAACATTTATTTAATTTTTATAAAATCAGAATAATACCAATAGGAACTTATTCTGACATATACTAAACGTATTGCCTTTTAGATTGGTTACGGTTCTCTTTTTACCGTTCAAGTACACGGTCCTAAGCTACGCTGGGGGGGGGGGGATAGTGGTTTGCCGATGCAAAATGTTTGTTGATTTGATCTTGAAATTTCAGGTCGCTTTATTAATATCCCCTTAAGAAATGATATCTTTATGGTTAAATTAACTCTAACCTTTAAAATCTTAAATTCTAAACAGCGTGTACGTTGTCATAGTGTCAGTATAAACAGGATGGCATACAGTTTTTATATGCCTTTTTATAATCCAATTCAAATATCTTTTTATGAGGAGTACAGAGTTACAGGTTCCACTTCCGGTTTCAACGAAAGCTTTCAACTGCTTTATTTCTAATAAAACGCAAAATCTACATTTTGGACTGTTGCGTAGCTTTAGATTGTTATAAATATTACATCTTTTAGGTTATCATTTAACTGTAACATAAATCTTCAATTTCGAAATTACAAACATATGTTTTATATTATCAATATTATTTTATTTATTTAGTTTTTGTTTTTAACAAAAGTTTACCTCACAAATACAGAACGCATCAAATAGTAGGTTGCCAGAAGCCTTCTCACAATATCCGGATATAAGACTACTGCTTGCTGAATTTTTGGTAGTAGGTGTTTAGCATCTAGTTGTTATAATAGCAATATAGCAATATATTCTTTGTTACTACCCTAGGGTGTAATAAGCCAATGATGGCTGCAGTGCTTAGAGATGCTTGGAAAACCGCGTCCTTGATCTCGTTCTTTCCAATACAATACCCCTGTAGCGGATATTATATGCAGGGTGGCCCTTGGAGTTTAATGTATTTCCCTGCCTTTTGTATGTATTGAATGAGTTTATTAATTTTGCTTTGAACAATGTGAAACTATTCAGTTTGTTCTGGTTGTCTGTAAATTTCTATTTCCGGTTTTAACTGAAGTAGCCCCAAATGTTTTCTATCGAATCAACTGCTACATAGTTTTACACTTTGCGACTCAGTATTAAGCTGTTAGTATACTACCATATGATTGATTATTAGATATCTGAACAGGTTGCAAAGACTATATTATCCGTCAGATTGCCACGGCTTGCCGAAATCTCTTCAATGAAACAATCCTGGGCCATATTCTTTGTTACATTTTGTACAATTTTAATTGCTGTGAGAACTTCAAATCGATCTACGTCATTTTGAGTCGTAAAGAATTTGGAAAGCCAATCTTTCTATTCGCAGCATAATAGGGCGCAGTAATTTCTCACGATTCTCTCTACTTCATTACAAAAGAATTGAGTGGGAAGCAACTGGAACTGGAGCTCATTTTTTAAGTTGCAAATGCGGGAAGCACGACTTTGTTATTCTTCGTGTTCATAAGGTCAAGTATCATTGCAAAAAGGAAAACCTTTCTAGATCATTTGCGATAGCATTCGTGCGCGAAAGATTTGCGAATCGCGAAATCAAAACTGCAGCTTTTATAATGGTGGCATTGAGTTTCGACGATTTATCATGCGTATGATGGTCTCGCTCTGTGCCTTCGCCAATGCTACGAGAATTAAAAATATAATATGTACTTTGGATCTTTTTACTGCGTTTATGTAACGCCGGTTGTTGATGTTAATTTGTACTGTGTGTTTACGCTGTACGTGCACGTGACTCAAAAATAATAGTGCGGTGGGCAGTTACCTGCTACCTGTAGCCTGCGGATTGCTCATCGATGATCAACTTCAACATTACTAATGGTAAGCAAAGTTGAAGTCGTTTGGTCCGGAAAAAAGTTGCAAATTTAGGTCTTTCAGTCGAGTTCCGATTCGAGAATGTATACTCGTGACACCGCCGCAGTTTTTCCGCGGGTAATTTCCATATGAGAGGTGTAGAATTTTAATTCCGTTATTCCCGCGTTATATTATGTGTGGAATTGCTGGGACGTTCTCTAGTTGGAGATGAACACCATTCGGACACGCCGAGTAGTGTATTTTTGGTGCGGGCCAACAGCGGCGCGAAAAACAAAGATAGTGCTAGTTAGTTATCGGAATTAATATTAGAATTTACGTAAGTATAAATAGCCGCGAGGATGATCTATGCAGTTCGCACTTGTCCGGCAAGAAACCGCAAGCCCACATTTTTGTCACATGTGCTACTTCGGGGAATGACACTGAAACTAAAAAGAGCTGCCTCGTTCTCTAATTAGTTGTTTCTTTCTAGAAAATTGTTCTCAAATCTTATCAGGATAGTCTTATCATTTATCTATCGCAGAATAAACTGTTATATGATCCGACTTAGTTAAGTCTAGACATCATGAGACCTTCCTCGCAAACACAACTGCTAACGTTGAATTTGAAAATGTACAACGTATGATATCTCTGGAAGTAAAATAAATATTGAACGTTTCTAGAAAATGTTTCTACAACATGGATGGGGAATCATCATGACTCATAAGGTAACTTTCCCGATTCAACCATTTAGGCTGTAGGCATGGAACAAAAAAATGTCAAATGGTCACATCCAGTTTGTAATACGTTATTAAAAAGCTCTTACATAAAGCTATTCAATAGTAGCAAAGATTTTTTCCGCGATATGTTTCAGAAAAGTAGAATGGCCTCCAAGATCTCCAGATTTTGATCTGTCGTCTACAAAACTCAGCTTCAGTCTGCGACAAACAATAATTCGGGAGTTCCGAGCTATTCCGCTACAAACCTTCCAAAATGTTCGGAGAGAATTTGAGAATAGATTTTACTATTACCTAGACCCTACAGAATAATGGAAATCACTTTGAAAAGTTAAACTAATATTTTGAAATTTGAATTACAATAATTGGTTTTCAGTTTTATTATTTAATTTTTTCGAAACGAGTTGGGAAAAATGTTTGCTAGTTTTGAATAGCATTTTGTAAGAATTTTCAATGAGGTATCACAAAGTGGGCGGTACCATTAAAATATTTTTTGGGCACCTAGAGTCTAAGGGTTTTAATGGGGAAGGTTACCTTATGAGTCATGATGATTTCCCATCCATGTTGTAGAAACGTTTTCTACAATAGTTCAATACCTAGTTTACTTCCAGAGATATAACACATTGTGCGTTTTCAAATTGACACAATATATAATAGTATTTCTATTACACAATATAAGTAATATCCAAGAATCTAATAAAGCAATTCGCGGGCCAACCTCGATTTAAATTCAGATTTTGCTGTGTAATATCGTGGATAAAAATATAACGAAAAATTATTTAAACATGGTTCAAAAAATTCTACCAATCCTGAATAATTTCCATGTAGTAAATTTATTGAAAAGTTTCCATGACAAAGTCGTTTATTTTCCAAATAATTCCAGTAATTCTTTAACAATTCCGATTCATAAACAATTCCCTATATTTCCTATATAATTTTTACAATCTTTAAGCAAATTTTTTATCATGTCCACGAAATAGTTCTTTGAAGTTTCCACAATAGATTGCCCACACCTATCGATATCCCCAATAATTCATAAAAGTTCCTAAACAAAATCCATCATTATACACACTGTTCCAGAATTTCCAAAATTTTGTAAAATCCACAACAGGTGCACAATTTAAAATGAATAATTGTCAATAGTTAATTGGATATCTTAAAAATTTTACATAATTTCCAGGATATACTATATACACTTTCTTGAATTGCCACCGCTATTTAACAATTTTATAAAAATTGTGTATAATAATCCTCCACAATTTTGATTATGTATACCTAAACAATCTTAATTGTATATGATATTTCCCAATATAATACCCTCAAGATGGTTCACACAATTCCCTACAATTGGTTGAAATTTCCTAAAATAATTCCTACAAAATTCTTACAATTGCCAATATATAGTTTTACATATAATCCCTAAATAATTCTTACAACTTCTTAGCATTTCTTATAACTTGAAAACAGTTTTCTACATTTCCAAACAATTCTACTCAAGCGCCTATACAAGTCCCAACTAATTTCTAAAATGTCTAAATATTTCCCGTATAATAGCCACAATTTAAATAATTCCTACATAATTTTCACTATTGGTAATATATTATTTATAGATACAATACCTAAAAAATTCTTACAACTTTTTACGCTTCAAAAATTCTTCAACCGCACTTACATAAGCCTAAAATTTGTAAATATTTTTCGTATAATACCTACACGATGATACATATAATTGCCTGCAATTGGTTAAAAAAATTTAAATAATTCGTACAAAATTTCTCCTTTCACTAACGTATTTCTATAATTTCCAATATATCCCTTAAATAAATTCTCCTGAACAATTCTCATAATATTAATAATATTCTTTCCGCTTCCCAACGTGGGTGTCTCAATTATAAAAATGAGAACATGAGAACTGCAGTTTTTTACTATTCGTGGAAATTCGTTCCTACAAAATTTTCGCAGAATTTTCTAACAATTTCTGTAAACTGTCAATTTTAAACAGTTACTGGTGACTTGCAATAATCATAAAATTCGAGGTTTCCGGTAGTTTGAAATGATTTCTAAGTATCCTCATTAAATTGTACATGTATAATATTCACAATTTTCCATGATATGTTCAAATTCTTTAGAAGTTTACACAATATCTAAATAATTCCCAAAATTTGAAGACAATTTCTGCAAACTGGCAATTTTTAAATAGCTCTTCATAACTTTTTTCTTCTCCGCGATAGTTCCAAATAATTTTTTAACAGTTTCTATATGGTGTCCGTATGGTTTCCGTAATAAAAAATTTCAGTTTCTTGTCTCGTCTAATATTCCTACCATAAGCATTCTTCATAATTCTCCAAATAATTATAGACCACAATGTTTAAAAGGTTCTTAAAAATGTGCCCAATTTCTAAATACAGTAAAAACCGGTTATAACGAACCTTAAGGGAACCCAGAAATTATTTCGATATAATCGTTATTCGTTACAAGAAATAAAAGCAAAAAATGGAATACGTAATCTACATTTGCTTTGATGTTTATTATCGGCAACGGTATCAGAACGATAAGTAGATAGTAGATAATTAATAGATACTCATTCCACACAAATCAGGTATTTTAGATTGAATCATGTGCACATCCGCCACTTATCTGCTGCAACGATTTTGCCTTTTTTAAACATTTCAACCCAGTTTCCTAAAGCAGGAAAATTCTTGTTAGTCTTTTAATTGTGTTCATGTTGCTTTGTTTTCGTTAACTGCTATACCCATTATTTTAGTATTTGTATTTTTATGGTAAATTAGTCTTTACTTTTTGTTTCCACATCGTAACAACAGTCAGCTTGCAAATGTGACACTCACCTCACTTTATTTTTGCCATTATTTATTTAGTTCCTCCATAATTTCATATTTACCAATAATAAATTCGGTCACCTTTCTACACAATCTGCACTCCTTTCTCAATTTGCTTTTACCTAGACATCCGCCAGCCCTAAGTACACCTGGGAACGCCCAAGTTTCTTGCAAATGGGTTCGCTACAAAAGCAAGCTTTATCATAATGTCGTAAATATTTAGTTAGTACATACAGGTTGGGTATACCAAAAAAAGTACTGCATTATTCTTGTGGAGATTTTGGCGGGACTCAACTTAGTTCGTTACAACCGGGTTCGGTTTAGCTGTTATTTGTCATAATTTCCCAATTTCGGACGCAACACTGCATGCATGGCTTGCCGCTGGACAGGGACTTTCCATCTTTTAAGAGCGCCTAAATGGACCAAAATGAAATTATTGAAACCTTATGCCCTTCTTTTAAAACAGTTTATAGGAAATGTTTAAGTAAAAAATAAATTATGATGAGGAGTGGGTATATGAGGGGGATTTGTTGCGAACCAAAGAAGCCGTTTTGATATTAGGAAAGTTCTACCCCATATATCGGCGAGTAGGTCTGATTTTTCGACGAACCAGGTATATTTTGCTGCAAAATAAAATTTTTGACATCTGAAAATGTAATTATACCGGCTTTCCCACTTTTTACAAATTTCCCTTGTCTATGGAAATACTATTTAATAAGCACACTATAGTAATCTCCCCATTTTGTAGTATATTTTGAAATATTTATGTTTCAGACATCTTTAGCATTGATTTATTAATAACTAGATTGGCATAAAGTAGCATTTCTTCTTTCTGTCGTCAGAGGGCGCTGATTAGATTAATTGCGGTTTATTGCCCTCTAACGGTATTATCCTTGATTTAGGAAATTTAAACAAAAACATGATAGCCACCTGCTTGCGAGAAGCTACTTTTGAATACAATCGCATTAATTGAATAAGAAGATTAAACGCAGACGTAATGTCCTTGATTGATTATTATCAAATTTTCGGAAACTCTTTTTATGTAAGGATATAAGAAAAAATTATATCTTATCTATTGGTTGACTGATTTCCGCTCAAAAAACTTCAATTTAAAGCATTCGTTTTACACTTCTACCATGAAGTGACTAATTTTTTGTCGTGCAAAACACAGAATGGAAATTCGATCATGTTTGAAACGAAATAGAACAATTATCAGAACAATACAATTGCATTGTTTTTATCTCGACTTTAGATAACTTAGGTTTATTACGTCCCTAATTTTTTTTTCTACTTCATTGGTATCATTTGCTGTTCACATGCATTGTTTGCTAGTCATTGCAGTAGCAGTTGCAGAGAGTTTAGGTGAGAATCATTCACAGCACGTGCGTCCCATTCTGGAATGTTTTGTTAATTCTATTGCATGTTTTCCCCATTTCAAACAAACTGCTTCAAAGAAAGGCGTAAAAGTTGCTTAATCACGTGTCAGACAAAAAGAAAGGAAATTAACAGCGTCTGAGACTGTAAATAGCACTCCTCCCCTTTCTTTTCTAGCCAAACCGTACGAAATGGATTTTTCTTTATACAACTTCAAGGAAAGGTATTTTCACTTAAGTTTCGCGCTTCATTGGTTTCTACCTTGATGGAATCTGTAAATGTTTTGAAAGTTGCAATTGCACTCTGTGTCTAGCCTTTGTGGAACCTGTAAATGTTTTAAAATGGTTCAAATTTAATCAATGAATATTAATTTTCAGGCTCCCTAAATGACTCATATAAGTTTAGTGCCAAATTATGTACTAAATTGCAGCAGTTATGAACTGCTTGAACTATGAAATCAAAGTCCACTCCTAGGAATACATTACTCTAGTACTGGGAGTACCTATTATTATTTATAACTAATGTACGAGGGAAAAAGCCAAAAACTAACTTATCGTATATGATTACTTTTTTTTACAAGAATAACCTTTTATGTGACATTTATTAATGCGTTGCGGACATCTAATCTGTAAATATGTTCAGTTTTGAATACTAAAAATATGAATTTGTTGTTGTTACTACTCACACCATGAACACTAATTCGCACAATAAGTAAAAAATGCAAAATATTTACAATAATACTGCATTAGTATTAATTTTAGTATTTTTTATATTTTAATTTATTTATTTTGTTTTCAGAGGTGTGCAGTGGCGAATCGATACCCGAGGTAGAGATCATTAGCTTACTTGAGGAGCAAATTCCTAAGTACAGACTCAGAGCTGATACACTCACTAAATTTGGTGGTAAGTCATTATATTGACCTTTGTACTAGTTTTATCTAATACAATGTGAGTGTAGAAAAGCAGTTTCCTTAAAAGCTCGCATGCTAATATTTTGACAACCATAACCTTTACGTCTCGAAGGACCCAAAAGCTAATTTTTATGTTTGTGGCTATGCACATATTTCCTTTTGACTGGATCAATTTTGATGAAAGCATAAAGTATTCCTGTGTGAATACGAACACGGTGTATGAAATTTTTTTAAATGTAGCTGCCTTTTATATTTTTTTAAATCTGTGGGATAATCTTAATCTATTTATTTCAAATTATCTACTGTACTTTTTAAACAGTTCGTGATTTCATACCTCACATATGTTCAACATGTTATACAGGTCTATACAGCGTTACGAGGTATATTAAAGTCTTAGATACTTTAAAATGATTGACTTCATAATGAATTTTTTTTAACAATACAGTCAAACTTCTATACAACGAAGTCGCTAAATACTGAAAAAAAAATTCGCAGTGGGGAAATTTCGTTATAGAGAAATAAAGATTTTTTTTTAAAAGAAATTTAATACAATTTGTTTACATATGTAATACGAGTACATAGTTTACATTTAAGTATAGAACAAATTTATAATTAACAGAATAAATTTACATTTAGTACATACATACAACTTTATTTCGTTGTAAAAAGGTCTGTAATTTTTGGTTGCACACAACAGTTGAAAAAAGTTTTTTCTTCATAATATGCTTCACACTTATATTGTAATCCGCTACGGATAATTTGAAACGCGTGGATCATATCATCACTCAACGGTTTTTTTGCTGGTTCGTCAGTATCATCATCTTCATCTTGGATTGTTTGGTCAGTTCAGTTATTTTTTAAAGAGTCCAGAATTTCTTCCTCAGTGGGATACTCGGTAGTAAGGAGATTTTCGTCAACGTTGAGGTAGTCGTGCAAGTTAATATTGGTGGCAATTTTATCGAAGTGCTGTAACCTAGCCCACGATTTTTGCAAATCCGCAAGGGGCAATTCATTGTTGCCATCCCATTCATCACATTTTCAACAAATCCCGCTTTGGAAAAACAGTTCTTTATAATCATTCCCGTAACTTTGTAAGTCCAAACCTTTGCTAGCTCAGAGATGCATTGTCTTAAGATTGTCCAAGATTTTCAATAAGATAAGTTTACATAGAAGCTTGACGTAAACTTGACAAATCGTTTACAATTCTTGGAAAACTTTCTATGGCTGTACTGGAAGAACTTGTAATAGAAAATATTTGGGTACAAAATTCCCGAAACCAATAAGATTTTCATAGATTTTAATTTTTTTACGCTAAAAAATTCGTTAAATAGAAATTTAATATCGCTATTTGGAAACAATTTTAAATGTGTTTTTGGTTAAAGGTGCAGCTTATAGCGCTTTCGTTATATAGAGAAATTCGCTATGTAGATGTTCGTAATATGAGAGTTTGCTGCCTCTATAACTTTCTCAATGTCTGTAAATTAAATTAAGACACCACAGATATTTATAATTAATATTGCTGAATCATGTTTAAAACGTCTTAGATAATACTAATCTCCTTGGAAGAATCGAATATTTAAAGTAAATAATAAAAACATCGCATTTCTTGAATTGTCATGTTGAAAATTATTTTTATTATTGTGAATAAACTATATTAGGATTTTTGATATTTTAAAATATGCATTTTCACAAATTCCTAATGCCTTATTTACACAGAAATTATTTGAATTTAAATATCTCTAGACATTTAATATAAGGCAATAGTTTAGCTATAAGACATTTAACTAAAGAATTTTTTATAAAATGCTCTAAATACAACAATTAAATCTTGCATATATAAATAAATATTTTAAAATATCTTTAGTATGTTACTATTTGAAGTACGTTACAAAAAGCCAGAAGTATTTATAATTACAATGATATGTTATAAAATAGATATATCTTCCACTTATCTTTAGTTATATCATTTGATTATATGATAAATCTTGGTAAGAGTCATTTCCACTAAAAACTGAACCTTAAGTACTTCATAAAACTAACAAAGCGAGCGGTTGGTTGGTTAAAATTCCACTTAGAAGTAAGGTTGGCAATGAATATGCGTGAAATGACTGGTATAAGGTGTAGAAACATATAGTATGGTGAATGAGCCCACTATATCCTAATGAACGGTGAGTGATAATGAAGAGAAAATATGTTCCAACGCTGCAATTGCAGTAAAATGAATATTGTGTGTGTTTATATATCAAAAATTATTATATTAAATATCAAAACAGTTATTTGGATTGCTTAGTTCTAAGCTTCAAATATCTTTAATCTATATTCGTTTTTCTACTTTCAATAGGGTGTGATTTAGAAAAATGGTAGGGCATTAGGAAAGTATAAAAAATGTCTATGTGTATGTATGTGATCACCAGTATTTCCCAAACAGATGGTTTGATTTTTATGTAATCAAACTGTATATTAAATATTCACCAAGATAACAAGCTTTTGAAAAAATTGGAAAACAGGAAGTTGGACAGGTTATGGATAGCCTTTAAAAAGGAGTATTTCACATTTTGAAGCTGGGGTGCTAGAGATAGCTCTAAGGTAAATCAATTAATACTTTTTTTTAATCTAGAGTGTATCTCTAGCATCAAAATTAAGACTGGTACAATTTTCTTCAACCCCAGTTTATTCAGAATCTGTTAATTCAAATGCTTTAAAATTTAAGTTCTTTAATATTCCGTAATAAGTAAAATTATAGCGCAGCCAATCATTTTTAAAAAGAAGTTGATAGTAGATGCGGCGTGCTAGTAAAGTTTTTGAATATAGAGATTTTTTCAAAAACAATTAAACGTATTTTGATTAAATTTTCTGGGAAATTAGAGGCGTGGAATGCTTACTAGGAATTTTTAAAAATCTCTTATTTCATGCCCCATTACTCTAAAACCATTATCCTGATTAACATAAACAGTATTTATTCATTAAAATTATAGTGTTAAATTTTCTATGAACCCATTTTTCCGAAACCTTTGTTTTTTATAACATTTTAAGGCGTGGAAGATCTACAAACTATTTTGTATTTATCGGCAAAGCTTATTTCTGAAGCTTTGTTTGAATTTTCGACAGTTATGTGTTTCCTGCTTGTTTTCGTATTAAAATGTTCCAAGTTGTTGTACATCATTGTAAAGTTATTTTTATGTACGCTTAGAACACCGAACATAAAATATAGCCAAAGCTTTAAAAATCAGAAATTGGTATCACTCCTGGTCATACCAAAAACGATTGAATTTGCTGTAAACATATTCATATCTGACTTACTTTTGCACCTAACATGGTAATTACAATGATTTATTAGTGTTCATTCAAAAATAAAGATTTCTTGTTCCTACGTTTCAAACCACCTTCTATAGAAATTATTAATGCAACTACAAGAAGGATTTGTAGATTCACTATTTGAGAACATTTTTCTTTTTGGCAATGTGCTTAAAAGTTGTTTGTGTGTTTCCTTCCTAAACTGGTTGGGAAATATTCTTATTTTATATTTCATTTTCTTAAAATATAGACAGAAAATGTTGTATTACATGAAAGATGTTAATACCAACACAGTTGAGCTATAAATAGTTTGTTGTGGGTTTGAAAGATTGGAAGAAGAAATGAGAACAACTACGTTTTCTTTTTTTACATTCAGCCGGCAAATATTTTATTTCTGTGCAAAATTAAACTTAGCTCGAAGCAGGTCGGATATAAATATTTGCATTGGTATAATTGAAAAACATTTAATGCTTAGCAATTTTCTTACATAATATAACAACTGGTAATTTTCTGTTACGCATTCCTTGAAGTATAAAATTTAAGTGTGTCGTTACTTTATATTATATACAATAAATCGCAATGTAAATTTATGACCCTTGTGATAATTAACAAAGCAATGTGGTTTCATCTTTTGTTACATCAGGTGTAAATACATTTTCAAGTTCCTCACGAATTATTTCCTAAGCAACTCTTGAGCATGAAACTTTCTATTTTAATTTTTTCTTTTTTCAGGATACGAAAACCAAGATTGGTTTATTCCCAGTCCAGCACTGGAAGTCGACGAGGCAGACCTCAAACTCTCCCCGGATCAGATCCGGGAAACTCTTAACTATTTCCGTGAGTATTGCATTTTTGCTGTTGGCATGCCTCAGAGCTTTGGCATCTAGGTTTTCTTCTGCAGTAATGCAACGCTGAATAAAAGCCAGATGACTAACATTAAATGCTATTCGGTGTCTTTTCATTATATTTTTAGACACGTTGTGGTCGATGCAAATAAACGAGTGAGCCTCTGCTATTTAGCACATGCCTCTCAGAGTAATGAAACGTCAGCCTTGTTTGTTGATTTATGTAGCCTATTTTAATTTAATAATCTAATCTACTTGCTTTGTATGATGCACCTAGTGATACCTGCTTATCTGAAGGCTATCTTGTTAAGATCTAAGTAATACGTGAGTAAGTTTGCGTCGGTTGTCATTCTGTTTATTGGTTTTGTTTCAGTCCTATGTAGTAATCGTGTGAGCCAAATGACCAAGACCTACGATGACATAGAAGCAGTTACTAGGCTTCTGGAAGAAGTTAGTATTCATATTTATGTTTTTCTTAAGTTTCTTAGATGTATAAGAAAACTATTGTGTTTTACACCTCTGTATAGAAAGGCGTCGTATACACACAAATTTATACTTAAACTCCAAAATAAAACAAATTTTAGAGTATGAATGTGTAGAAGTGTGTACAAAATTTTGCACACAGATTTTTGTACAAATTGTTTTTACGAAATGCAGTCTGGTGTTTTACAGAATTCTCTGAGCAAAATTGTGTACAAAATTCTGTAGGTTTCATGCTCTAAAATCTGCAGAATGTTGTTCAGATCGGCGTTGGATCAATGCGCAAACAAGTTTAGTGTTCATAGAGGGCAGAGAGGTAAAATTATTTAAGCGCTGCCGCGCCGACGTTTACGCTTCCCACACTTGCTATAACTTATAAACATCAAAAAGGGGACCCAAAAAACACAGAAAAATAATATAATACGAGACGCCAACAAACTAACAAGATTGTTAGTTATGCAAACAGCAATAAACAATTATTATGAAACCTTGATAGAATTCTACATTATCCACAGTCAGATGATTATTTTGACCGTTTTCTCATAGCTGTCAACGTAATTTTGAATTTATTTATAAAATTTTCAGTATTATGTCACTAGCCTTAGGCCTGTATGACACGGTACAGAATTTTGTACAAAATTCTGTGCCGTGTCATACAGCAAAATTTTGTACAAAATTCTGTAACTCGTGCTCTAAAGAATTTTGTTCAGAAACAACGTCAAATCGATGCGCAAACGAGCACTTTCTAGTGTTCATCAATGATCACGGAGGACAAAGACGTAAATGTTTTACCACGTGCACCACCTAAAATCTCTCAACGCTAGCCATTCTACACAAATTTAATATAACTTCTAAAAAAGAAAAAAGCCTTCCCGAAAACGCAAATATAATACAAGCCACGAAAAGATAAACAACATTCGAGGTTATGTAAACAAATGTAAAAAATTATTATTAAACCTTGATAAATTTCTACCTTATCTACAGTATCATGATTATTTTGACAAGTTTTCTCACATTTGCACCTATTTGCGCATGCTCGCAGACAGAGATTTGTAAAAAATTTGAACCAAGTTCTGGGCCGTGTAATACGTATTTTGCAGAATTTTATACAAAATTATGTTCAAAATTTTGTACAAAACTTTAAGCAAAATTTTGTACAAAATTCTGTGCCGTGACATACAGGCCTTACGAGAAAGTTTTCAATCCGAATACAATTTCTCTTGTGATAAAATAAACGATATTTTTCATAAAAGTTTTTATCATTTTTTTTTGACAATACGTTTAACAGGAGGCAAGTCCAAAGCATTGAACAGGATATACTTTAATATGATGTTCATAAAATATATACAGTGAAACCTCCTATTACGGGCACTCCCTATAAGCGGACACTTCCTATAAACGGACACATTTCGTAGAACCAATGTTCTGCTATTATTAACACATGTTAAATAGCCTCTTTTAACCGGACCCTGTGATACACGGGCACGGACAGTTCATAAGTCTTATTTTTAGGAAAAATTGCCCCCCTTAACCCGGACATCTAATTTGCGCATATTACATTATGTCCCCGTCCTGGTGAAATTTAATACTAGTACTTCCTGTTATAAATATTTGAGCCTTATCACAGTTTTCGCAGAACTAATTTCAATGTTGTATTTCTTTACTGTAGTTTGTTTGTAAAATGCAGAACTTGTTGATTTATGAGTTTTATAAATTCGGACTTATATTAAGCAGTTTAACTGCAGTGTTCGTAGGCAATAATTATTTATAATTATAATTATTGTAGTTATTTTCAATAAAATACACCTTTCTGCATGTTTTAATAATTTTTGTGTTCTCTCTTAAACGGACACCTCCTATACCCGGACATGATTGTTTCTTTTAAGCGGACGCCTCCAATAAACGGACAAAAAGTGTGGAACCATCGGTGTCCGCTTATTGGAGACTTCACTGTATATGTATTTATACGTTATACGTTAAAAGTTATATGAAAAATTTTATTTATCAATGTTGTAATTTGTTAAGTTAAAACTAATGCTCTATACAACCAATCAGCTTTTTAACATTTATTTATCACGACAGAAAGAAAAGGATTTGGAATTAACAGCAAGGATTGGCAAAGAACTGCTACAGCAAAACAATAAATTAGAATCGACCGTCGCGTCCCTGGAAGGTGATTTAAAAAGCGCTAATGAAAAAATCACACAGCTCACTCATGAAATCGCTAAGAAAACCGAACTCATACAGATTCTCACCAATGATATGGATGAATCCTGCTTGGAAAATGGCATAGCAAATGGACGTATAAATCTGGATCTTATTAACAAGAAAATTGGTAAGTAATAGGAAGGGCTGAATATTGGAATACATTTAGATATTTGATACCAGCAACACAATTTCATATTTTAATCAGGATAGGTGCCTGCTTAGAAAGTAAGGTTATGTTCTTACAACTAACGGAAATTATAAATTAATATTTAATATGTTGATACTTAAAAAAAGATTTTAGCTACTAACATTTTAGTACAAAACAATAGTATATGTTTACATGTAGAAAGACAAACTGCTCTCCAACTCTAGACATTAGGAGTGCATTCTTTAAATCCGTTGACATGGGCCAATTTAAATTTATCTCCAGAGATCCAGAATTTTCATATAGACTTGGTATTTTGTTTCATATTGACCATGTATGAAGCACGTGATCAATTTATTTGAATTATTGTTATATATTATATTTCCTAGAATACTGCCTTTATCTTGCATTAATATTTTCTAATCTTATTGTGTTATATTTACTAATTAATCCTTTACAATGCCTGTGGTAGTTAGAACAGATAAAAACTGGGATTTCCCAAAACAACAAAATCAAAGACATTTCATACTCATTGGTAAATTAAACCTGGAAAAATAATTTAAAAAGAATTGTAAATGTGCTGAATTGTGCATAAAATGATGAAATGCTTATGAAATAACAAAATAGACAGCGTTTGTTAAAAGTTAGTATAAAATTGTATTTATATCTAATGGTAGTCTCTTCGTGAATTCGCTTTATTTTTTTGGCCCCACTCCTTTTCATTTTCTTCTTTATCTTTCACAGTACTCCCTGCTCATTCCCATTCTAGGTTGAGTTCTTTCTTTACCATTCCCGTCTCTCATACTCTCACTGTCTCTTCCTCTTTTGCTTTTGCTGTCCCTCAATTCCTTTCTATTTATCTTGTACTGAAATTATTCTCTCTTTCTCTGTCTATGCTGGTTTTTTTCTATTAAAATTTTGCTCTTGTGATGTTGATTTTTAATTGTAAATCAATGGAAGTTCTCATAGAGATCGCCTTTATATGCAATGCCATTTTTAAAATTTTCCTTTTATGCAGGTTCTTTGGAAGAAGAAAATAAAGCACTCAAAAATGAATACTGCCGTTTAGCCGAACAAACAGACGTTGTTGAAGCAAAAGAACAAATGTTGTTACAGGATATTACAGGCCAATTAGGTGAGTTGCGCAGTTCATGTTTATATTTCCTAAATTAGTGTATATGGGTGTCTCATGACAATTTTGATATCCCACTTCATAGCTCCCCCACTATTTTGGTTTTGCACAATACAATTACATTATGCAAATAAGAAATTATGTCAGCGTCTTCTGATAAGAACTGATAAATGCTAGGTCAAAATCCATTTCTAACTGTATCATCCTATGTGTGTCTTTGTACTCTGCCGTCAAAGTTTTAAGGTTATAGTTAAAATGAAATTCTTTTTCTTATATTAGCTTGTGCCAATTCGAGCATGGGCTTTTTGGAAGACGAAATGGACCGACTCAAGGACGAAAACCGGCAGCAGCACGAACAAATATTAGCCCTAACAGCTAAACTGAAGGATACTGAGCTAAGGTTACACAAGGTTAGTGTTAATTAATACCAATGCAAATATGAGTATCGTTATTCATTGTTCTTTTAAAGATAATGACTGAAAACGAAGAAGCCAACAGTTTACTCGTAATAACCAAGGAAACGCAAAACAGCCTCGCTTTGGAACTGGCGGATCTCAAAGCACGGTATATGGAAGTAGAGGGGCTACTCCGTGATGCACAAGAGCAGCTACGTAAAGCCAGGCGACGGAATATGCCCACTGCCCGTAGCTCCTTCTTCCCGTCATTGGGTGGGACATGCCAGGGACCGTTTGATAGCTTACACAATGAACTCGAAATGTCCATGCATTCCGAATCTAGTTTGGATTCTGGAATTTCCACAACTGATTCTATGTAAGTTATTGCGTATTAAACTAAAAAAAAGGTTAAACTGAAAATTGCTTAGAATTACAATTAGTGCTAATTTTTTCAATCATTGTGAGGTTGTTTGGACATTAATCTTCTATTGTTGATTTGGTGAGGAACATATTTTCACCGCTTTACTGTGTCCAAATTTACTTTAGATCAGGGATGAGCAACCTTTTTTTACAACGGGCCAACTACAAATTTAAAAATGTTGTGCGTGTAAGAAACGTATTAAAATATGAACACTAGATGATAAACACAAATTATCTCTTTATTAAAAAAATGAACAAAACAATAACTCTATAAAAAAAAACACAATTAAAACATATAATAGAAATACTATTAAAAAAATCAAAAAGTAATTCTTACGGGAAAAAATCTTAAACAAATTTTAAAGAGAAGTTTGGCATTGCTTCTTAGCAACCAATTGGTCTTTATTTGCAGATATAGACGACACAGCAACTCGCATGCAGCTTTCCAATCGTACGTCATTTAGCCTCGATCCATTATCGCTTTTAATTATTTTCATTGCGGAAAATAATTGCTCGCAAACATAAGTACCTCCAAAGAGTGTCATGATTTGCATTGCATGCATGACTAATAGTGGAAATTTTTCGAAAATCATGTAATTTTGATAAAACTTTTGGATGCCCACATTCTGAAATTTATTTCTCAAATAATAATAATAATAATAATAATAAATGTCTTTATTTCACAATGGTATATCAAAAACAAATATATATTAAGTATAAACAAGGCCCATATAATTGTACCGTTGGAAACTAGGGCGCTATTCAGACCAAGTCTGCTCTTCCATAGAAACCCAGAAAGAAAAAAAATAATAATAATAAAGGGAAAAGAAAACATGTTACCTAAATCTAATGAATAACTAGTTAAATAAATTGTAAATAAGTAACTAAATAAGTAGGTGCAGGTTCGAGTTCAACAACTACCCCTGTGAGACTATTGACGCATTAGTATTTTGCTGTACTGTTTTTTAAAGCAGGATAGTGATAACGCCTGTGATTCAGGGGATAAAATGTTATATACTTTGACACTTGATAATTGAAGCCACGTTCGAAAAGCGCCGTTTTATGCGGTGGTAGTGTAATAATCCCTTTGAATCGAATATTTACGTTGTGAACATCTTCTCTAAATGTAATTTTACGGTATAAATATGAAGGCTTTTTCTCAGTTATAATTTTATGAAAGAATGAAGCACTTAGCAATTTCCTCCTATTAGCCATCGAGAGCCAGCCCAATTCAGTTAATTTATACGAAACATGTTCGAATTTTTTGATACCAAATATTAGCCTCAAGCAAGAATTTTGGATTTTTTGTGCTGTATCGTACGTAAGGGATGGACCATAGATTTGACCGCCAAATACAAAATGAGAAAGAACTAACGTTTCACACAATAAAGTTTTAGTACGAATACTCAAGTATTGTCTATGCGGATAGATGAGTCTCAGACTTGAATATGCTTTTTTTAAACAATTAGATACCTGTGATTTGAATCTCAAACTGCTATCAAGGATTATTTCAAGATTGCGGGCTTCCTTTGTAACTGGGATGGTATCCCCATCAACATCTAAGTTCACTCTGTCTTCTAAAAGCACCAAATCTTTACGTTTTCCAAAGAGCAATAGAACTGATTTTTTTGGGTTAAGTTTGAGACAGTGCTTCTTGGATATACCTATCCGAAATATTAACCAAATCTTGATTTATATTCATCAATGAATGCTGATGATCACCAACAGAAAAGGAATAATATAGTTGAGTATCATCGGCATACATATGCATATTACAAGTATAAATGTGCTTGTAAAAGGTGGAGGTATATATAATATATAAAAGGGGGCCTAAAATTGAGCCCTGTGGTACTCCTCTGCATAACTTCCCTAGATCCAGAGCAGCCACTAGGCAATTTCACAACCTGTTTTCTATTACTCAGGTAATTGGCCAAGAGTGAAACAGATTCTATAGAAAGACCAATATAATTTAAGTAGTATACAACAAAGGAGTTCGTGATTTATAGTATCAAAAGCTTTGCTGAAGTCAAGTAGAACTAGCACCGACATTTTACCTTGATCAGAAACTGTGATAATATCATCAATAACATCCGTTAAGGCAGTTGTACAGCTGTATCCTGGTCTAAAACCTGATTGGTATTGTGGAAAGATATTATTTTGTTCCAAAAAGTCTCAAGTCTCAATAAGTTTTGTTTTGTAAATCTTGGAATTCCATTTGTAACTCATCGGGAACTGTTTGCACGTCTGTCGTAAATGGCAAGGAAAAAATATTAAAATTAAGAACGTTTTTTTCCGATCTAAATATTTTAAATCACGATTCAAATTCAGTTATTAATTTCTGTATTTGCTGGGCATATTTTCGTGTTTTTCAAGTATGGAATGTGTTGTTTGATAACTTTGTTCCAAATTTTGAGTTTGCTTTTTTCAAAAGCTTTAATTTTATCAAACATGTTATGTATAAACTGGCCTTTTCCTTGAAGTTCCATATTTAAGTCATTCAGATGCTGAGTTATATCGACGAGAAAGGCAAAATCACACATGCATTCTTTATCGTTGAATTGGGTAAATGGATATTCTTTCGTTTCCACAAACAATTGAATATCATTTTTTAAGTTATATATTCCTCTTAGCATAGCACCTCTACTCAACCAACGTACTTCTGTTTTATAAAGTACATCGCCATATTCACTTTCCGAGTCTTTTAAAAGTTCTTTAAATTGACGGTGTTTTAATGCTCGAGATTTGAGAAAATTAATAAGTTTTATTACAGGCGCGGTGACATTTGGCATATTTAAAGTTTTTACGCAAAGATTCTGTTGGTGAATTATGCAATGATTAACAAATATTTCTCTCCCTGTCAAGTTTTTAATATCATTAAATCACCTTCCCGCGACTCCTACATTCATGCTTGTCATTGCCCGTGCTCGATCGGTTGATATGCCTACAATCTTTTCCAATGGAATTGATAAGTTCTCCAACAGCGATTTTAGTTCATTGTACCTGTTGTAGTTCCTGTCATTGGCATCAATAAACCCAGTTCTTCAGTTATATTAAAATTGGAAACGATCCCTCTTACAAATATCGCTAGTTGTGATGTATCACTGATGTCACAGCTCTCATCAAGTGCCAAGGAACACCATTCAAATTTTCCAATGCATTCGCCTACAGTTGCAGTAATGTTTTCGGACAGGCCTTCAATTCTTCTTCCAATTTTAAATCTTGACAAACTAATTTTGGAAATAATGTCTTTTTTATCAGGAAAAGCTATCTCTGCAACAGCAGTTAAACATTCCTTAATCGTCTCTCCATCAGCAAATGGTTTCATTTTTTTTGGCTAAAATTTGACTAACAGCTTTCACTGCCAAATCCGATGAAAAACTTTGATCTTTAAATATATTTTATTGTTGTTTTAAGCTTTTCTCCACTTGATTCAATTTATCTTTCCGCATTTGGCCTTGGATGTTTTTATTATTTGTGTATGTTTTGTCTCATAATGCCGTTTAATATTATATTCTTTTAACACGGATGCTGCATAAAAGGCAAACAGCTTTGTCTTTTACAAGAGTGAAAAAATAATCCAATTTCCATTTTTCATTAAAACTACTATTTTCATCCCCAACTTTTCGTTTTTTTGTTTGTTTTGATGACATTTTTGGAACTATAAAAATAGGACAAGTATTTATAAAAAAAATCATACGAAAATTAATTTTCGGTCGATGCAATTAGTTTTTAAATTTAAAAATACTGCTTACCATTTTTATTACAATGACACACTAACAAGTCACAAAAATAGTCGACATAAAACTCGCTGGCTCTTCAGGTAAAATAAGCAAACAACTTAGCCTGACTTTGATAACACTACGAAGTGGGTTCTGTCGAGCTTGAGCCAACAGTATTAAGCCGATTATTACAGTTCATTAAATGCACTTTTGGCATCCGAACAAACACCAGCATTTTACAACCAGTTCTCTGGTAGCACATTTTCATGATCTGCTTTAAAATATATCTATATATTTTTTGTAATTTAATGGCCTTTTTTCTAATTTAACACATAGAAATATATATTTAAAAAGTCAAAAAGTAAAGCTTTGATCGGGCCGCACGAAAAACTGAGCCGGGCTGCGGGTTCTTATCCTTGCTTTAGATAGTTTAAGTTAAATAGTGTTCCTACTGAAGATGACAACTAAGTTTGCCAAAATATGTATTTAGAATTTCGATATATTTTTGTGTGGTTTTGATTACTGTATTTTGTGTTCCCATATCAAATTTAATAGGTTTTAGATATATTTTTGTGGTAAGGGGTTTCCATAAGTGGTTGTTTTGTTTTGTTTTGTTTACCCGTATCAAATTTAATATGTTATTTTTGTATAATTGCAGTCCTTACTATAAAAAAGTCTTTGAGACGGTACGTTATGCATCCCAAAGTTCCCTAAGTAGTGCAGAAAGTATGAGTAGCCTTAATTCCGGACCTGGTGGCCATATAACTTCCACAGCCATGACCAGCGGTCCTCGCATGAGTGTTCGAACCCAAAACTGTAAATTTAGAAGATCGTCTGGTTCAATGTATAGTAATAGTTCCCTTGGGTACCCAAGCCTGGATTCTACAGGTCAGTCGGACACCGATTCTAGTCAAACGGATTCTGAAGATGGATATCCGTAAGCACATTTTGGTGCTGTGGATTTAATGTAAACTTACATTTTTTTTTATTGTACAGAGGACCTCCAAGACAAGGTGTACCTGGTGCCCCGGGTGCTGCTGACTTAGAAGCCGCCTTGCGCCGTCTAAGTCCCGCAGAGGTGTTGGCTCGAAGGACCAACCTACAGTATGGACCTACTTACAGCGGGTAAGAAAGTTATTCAATGAGGGTGAACAAAAGTTAAATTAAAAAAATTGTGCTTAGATACGAGAGTGATGTTTATCTTCCATATGGTTGTCGTACTCCCGACAGCCTCATGTCAACTGGCTCTGGTAGCTACCTTGGTTGGAAGCTCCCTGAGAAGCTACAAATCGTGAAGCCTATGGAAGGATCCCAGACCCTACACCACTGGTCACAACTCGCACAGCCTACATTTGGAGGTCTTTTGGAAGAGCGTCCTGGAGTTAAAATAAGGTTAATGTTTGGTATATTCATATTGTAGGGAATGCCTAATTGTATATATACTAAGTAAAATAGTTTTGAGGAATCGTCCCATCGTTTATGAACTGGGTAAAGTAATGTTTTAATTTTTTTTTTAATTAAACAGAGGTGGAAAAGAATTGGAAGATATGGGTCTGGAGTCTTACGTTTTAAGTGATCTAGAAGAAGACGACGAATATAGTAACCCCGGAAAAATCTTCGACTCTTCCACTCCAATATACACACTAACCAATAGCACGGTAATGCATCCTGATGATGGCACTTTCCTTACTCCCAGTGTAAGTGCTCGTGGAAGTTGTGTTACGTCCGTTTGTTCAAGTATTCAAAATTCACCACCCCAAACGCCAGGCACCCGCAGCCGGAGAAATTCCACTACCACCTTTTCCACTACGTATGGACTTGCTAAAATGCTTAACGAAAGAGGTATGTTTCTGTGTCATTACTCATAACTAGTCGATATGACTTTAATAGCTGAAACCTTCTTCATTGAACAAAAAACTAATGATATCATTCTAATTTAAGGTATAAAAGCAGTAACACCATCAGCATACAATACGCCATGCGGGGTCAATAGTTTCACTCCAACTGCTACTCCTTGCAACAGTCCTGATGGTTCTCCTCGCTCCTCTCGCAGCTCATCCCCAGAGCGTTACGAAGCATTTAGTCTACCCCAACTTATCCTTAGCTCTGTGCCCCAGTTTCTTCAACAAACTGTAGGTGGAGGTGCTAAAAAGAAGGTCATTCTTGAAAAGCCCAGACAAAGCAGACCTACTAAGGAGGAGGTATGTCGGTAGTATTTGCACACAACTTTATATGAAACTAATTATGCCTTGTAGAGTCTTGTTAGAAAAATAGAGCGTATTGGTATTGGAAACTTGATGGGGACACCCGGAGCACTTTCTATTTCTGCGGGCATGTACGCCCGCCCTGTTCTTACTAGTCCAATGGCACAATTAACGTGTTTGCTTCCCAGTCACAGCACCGACAATGTAACAGAACCCGTCAGTAAAACAAAATCGATTTCTAGTCCAACACAGTCACCATCTACAGGTTAGTTACCTTTCTGCAATTTTTTTATTTTTATGGCTTGTGGTTTTACTTTTTATTCAGGTATTGATTCTATCAGTTAACAATTCACATATTAGTAATGCAACAACACAAATAAGAAATGTCATTTCACATATCAGTCGCCTAGAAGCAAAAGACGACAAGTCCACTGTAATAGATTTCTAGAAAAAGAGGAAAAACTCGCGAAATCTTTATTTATTTGAATTGAGTAACGAAATTTTTTCACGTTGGCTGCTACTAATAACAAAAAGTAACGAGAACTATTCAAGAAATCAAAGAGCACCGGAGACTCCAAAAAAAACATACAAAAATGGACATGTCGAGGTTTGCTCCTAAAGTGTAGAATTTTTATCAATAAAAACGCCAATAGACACTGAAAATAAACTTTATTTTTTGACCAACTCATACATTTTGTAATTATTTATTACTTTTACTTTCCCATACCTTATAGGTATAGGGTAAGTATTGAAATCATGAAAATGTTCGAAATCGAGATTTTAACGGAAATATCCGTTTTGGGTCTCTAGGAACCCAAAAAAGTGGTTTTTAAAAAATGTCTGTCTGTGGGTGGGTACGTACGTATGTACGTATGTACGTATGTGACGCTCCTACAGCCGAAAGTATTGCTCCGA
>JABXWE010034170.1:0-24423 GCA_014611495.1 Limonius californicus
ACTTATTCTAAAGTGTTTACACTTTAAATTATCGCAGTTTTAGAATTTTACACCCATTACAGCTTGCACAAAAGATTTGATTAAAATTATCCTTGTATTATAAATATTAAGTAATATCAGTAATTTCAACACAGATAGAACATTTTAGGAACTGGTTTTCCTCTATTACAGATATTATAATCGGTAATGCGTTGATTTCAACACAGATAAAACATTTTAAGAATTGGTTTTCCTCCTTCACTTTAGTAATCATTTAATTGCTGCCTATTAAGATTAGATTACATAGTCACGCTATTTTTTACAATTAATGTGATGAGTATTCCGACGCATCTAACGCCAATAATGAAACAAACGTAAAATACAGGATTATAAAGAAATATCAGACAAGGGTAGTGTTACGTCCAGTACAGTACATTGCACAATTCTCTTATGTCCGTTGAATAATTACGATGCGTTTAAATCCAATAATACGAAAAGATATAAGCAATATTAAAAATATATTAAGCCTATCGAAACGTTGCTGGTTTAAACGATCGTATAACCTGAAATTTGGGTAGATTCTATTGAGTTCAAATCAATGTTCTGAAATTTAAATTTGCTGCTTCACTGCAATTTTCACTAAAATAAAAAAATATATATTTCCTATAACTGTTACAACTGCGATGTTTCTTAATTCTTTATTAATACTATTTTATTTAGAGACCGTCAACACAAATGCATCACTGCATATACGCATTGTGGTCACTTCAGGGTCAGTCTTGCTGGCGTATACTTCCCTATTTGCGTCATTCATCATCAACACTCAGGTCCATTGTTGGCCTTCCCCAGATGATTCCAATTTTCTATAATCTGAGCAGTTGCAGTCTAGTAGGTGTCGATTCTTTAAGGTCACCGTTCATCCAGTTGGAGCTTTTCTTCTTCTACATTTATTGGCTCTTGGTCACCACCCGACGATCTGTTTTGTCCATCTGCCGTCGTCGTTTTGCTACGTGACCCAATTCCATCGTTATTTTCCAATACGCACGATAATGTCGTCAACGCTCTTTCTTCTTCGCTATTCCTCGATTCTGACTATGTCTCTCTATTCTCCCGTGTGTGAGTTGCAGTTTCTTTACTCATGCTTTAGTGTGAGTTAACGTTTCTGTTCCATACGTTAGGACTGGAAGAACGCATTGATTGAATGCTCTCGTTTTCAGAGTGGTTGGAATGTCTATCTTAAAGATATCTAATAGTTTTTCATACGCAGCCTAATCTAACCTTATTCTTCTTAATAATTCATACGTGTGGTTATCTTTACTAATTTTTGTTTGGTGTCCAAGATAGGTGTATTTTTGTGCTTGATTTGGACTTCATTTATTTTCAAACTAAGCTTTGTGTCGCTTGCTGCAGCTCCTATAACGTTTCACTGACCTTTTTATAGTTGTACGCTATTAGTACTATGTCGTCTATGAGACAGAGATGACTTAATTCTTCTCCATCTCCCGAATATGTGTGTTATAGGACTACAGTCATAATAGGAGCAAATATTTTTGGAGATGGGTATCTCCTTGTTTAATTACTCTGTTGATCTTTAGTTTAAAATGTTGGTATATCGATTATCGATTCTGCATTCTTTGAGTGCTCGTAAAATGGAGGTCATTTCCACAGTGTCGGTGTCGAATCCCCTCTGAAATTCGAGACCAATCAGGAATAAAGATCTGATATATTCTATTATTTTTTCAATCAGAAAACATTGCAAATGGTCATGCCGGCCTTGGTAGTCTAGTGGTTAGCGCTCTTACCCGTAAATCCAAGGGACGCGGGTTCGATTTTGGCTGAGGTCGGTGAGATTTTTCTGGTAACACGTTAAAAATCACTGCTTAGGTCTTACAACTACTCCCGGTAGATAATATTCAGTAAGGGTGTACAAGGGGCCAAATATGGTTTAAGTGCATAGAGATGCTTGGAAAATCGCTAACTAGATCTCCCTCACTGAAAATACAATACAAATGATCATTTTTCCACAGCCAGAGCGGAATCCGGTTGTAGAAGTGTAATTTCTTTTCTAATCTGGTGGTGATTATTCGAGTGAATATTTTGTACAAATGGTTGGAAAGGTTAATAAGTCTGTAGTTTCCCAAATTTCTTTCGTCCCATTTTTTTGAAAAAGTATAATTATTGAGTTGTACCAACTTGAAAGAATGTCTAGGTTTTGTAGACACAAGTTGAATATTTTCTCCAACATACCAATTAGTGTAGGACCTCCATGTTTTATGGCTTCTTTGACAATTCCGATATCCCGTGGAGCTTCATTTTTTAAGGGCGTTATAAACCTCGGCTTTGTGGACGTCGGGAATGTCCGCAGATCATTAATTTATGACTTTAAATGTGTCGTGTTGATCTAAAAGTAGAGCGATTTAATTTTTATATAAGGTTTTGTAATACATTTCTACTACGCAGGGTGTCTTTAAAAGGTACCAAAATATTGGGTGCCGATTCCTTTCGTCAAATGCACAAAAACGTCGTATAAACATGGGCCAAAAAATTCTTCCTAAGAAAAATACAGCTCTTCGAAGGTGCATCGCGGATGATGGTTTTTTATTAACGTTTGATCCGTTTGAGCTGGAATTACGAAATTTGGAAAATTGAATAAATGTCAAAACCGATTCTTTAATCAAACTTGCAATAACTTAATTTAAAGAGCCCCAAATGAGGGGAGGCTCTGGTAAATTCTGTTAGTTTTTGTGGAGTTTCGTCACGTTCAGTAGAAATTATGGAAATTGGAATCTTTTCACACGAACAGGTACTCTTGTTGAAAGTCGATATCTTGCACCGTTTCCGAGATTATTCGATGTGAATGTTCAAACTTGCGATTTTGGTACCTTTATGTAATATTTCTTCTCTATTTTGATGTTACCTTCCCACTTTTATTTTTTACTTTGTGAATTTCCTTTTTGCCGTTTGACTTTCTTAGTACTTTCTGCTCTTATTTTCTTCGATGGTTTGTATAATTTTTTCTGTTTTGTTTTTGCTTATGTTCTTTATTATGTACATGTGCGTCCATAGTTTTCAAGAAATATTAATCAAAAAATCAATACATTTTGTTTTTTTTTAGATGTAGCATCTTAAGTTATTTTTACAATCTCCTAAATGATGAAACATACCTACGCATTTTATAACTAGCGAGAATCCTAACCTTGATGAACAATAACAGTGTGAAAGCTGATGTCGGTTGTAACAACCCCCCAGTCAAGCACCTGTTCTTCTGGGTAAAATTTCAGGATATGTCTCAGAAACTATTCCCTACATACTACTTATTGGAAAACGGTTAATCTATTAATAGTAGTTTGCTAGATTTAACATTACATGTAACGATTACAGGACAATTATACACGGACGCAATTATTGTTGCAAAGACTTACAAAATGTTGCAAGTCGAGAAGAGGTTGTTGGATAACCATCTTTTTAGTTACAATATATGTATTAACGGCGAGCATGGGAAAGAAATCAGGCCAGACATCATAAAAATATTTTAAAACGAACCACCAAGTTTTAACTAGACATAAGCAAATAAACTCTGTGTGTATTTATTTGCCAGTGGTAACAAGAAATAATTAAATCTGATTTGTATGTAATAAAAATAATTTTTTATAAACATTGAACAGAAATTGTTGACCATAATGATTATACAGAAGAATCTAGAAGTCAGAAAGACGCATCTAGGCATTTAAAAAATTCAAATGTATGTCTATCTATGTATTTGTTTCATGTATACAACAACCTTCCCCAAACTGTACGGGATCAAAAGGACAAGTTACCATTGTAGAAAGATATTTCCTCGTTCACTGCAGTGATTGGCTTTTTAACGCATGCTATAAACACGATATTGCACAAGCGAATATACAATTGGTTCCTGCTGATATAATTTTGTCATCGATTACTTATATAAAGAGGGCATCAAAATTAAAAGAATAGTACAAAACAATTTCCAGTTTTAAAGTATTTGCTAGCGTATCTAACCCAAGTAATTATTTTCTAACCGGAAATAGATATAAGATGTCAGATAAAAGTTTAAACGTGTTTATTTTACTACCTTTTAGTTAGTTGTTTTCTTCTTTTTGTGTATTATTAAATTTCAAATAAAATTTTAAAGCCGGAAATAAAAAAGTCTAAAGATGCGTCGTTTCGTATTGTGTTGTTACGTTAATGCACTTGTCGTTGAAATTGTCAAAAAAAGTAATCGACTAAGTGTAACTTCAAGGACTGTAACTCCGTAACGAAGCGTTTTTTGACCCACGTCCATAAAATGACCTAGAGAATCAACTCCCAAAGTATATAATGTTTAAACACTCTGTATCGATGTAGTGAATCATTGCATACTGTAATCGGAGTTATGATTTTTTTATCCAAGTTTCTGGGCGTAACTTGGAAATGGAAAGGGAATTCACTTACTACGAGTGTATATTAGAACAAGTGGCAGTGAAATATGAATTGTTTATAAGAGATAGCTGTAGTTGTGAATTTAAACCGTAAGTTTCAATTTAGTTTTTTTTTATTAGTATAAGCAAACCCTATAGGACTCGATGTATGGAATAAAAATCATTAAAGTAGAACTTTATAATAAAAATGCCAAACTACTTCGTTATTCGAACTAATTATTGTTTGTTGTAACATCCAAAAATTGTTGCTAATTTTCAAAAATAACCAAGAACGGAAGTGAGGCCCATAAAATTGTTCATTAATGATAACAAAACGGACGCACACATAAAGCTATATTTAAAAAATGAGAAAATTACCCAGCTCTAGCTTTCCTACGTTTAAAATACGAGTATTATATTCTTAGAATGCATATGCAAATTATAACTCGTTAAAATTCAAATATATGTTCTTTATTATTACTTTCATTCCTAGACACACCACCGATCCACAATAAAAGTTGCAATGATAACTAACATTTCTAAAGTTCTTAAATTCAAAACTTTTAAAATTTACACTTTATGTTGATAAATTAATAGTTTAACAAGCTCTAAAAACGAACTCGTACGCTCTGATTGTCATTATCAAGTTTATTGTTTAGTTTTAGAATATTCATTCAGTTAACTCGTACAGCTGAGCCAGGTTCCAACCGCCGAAAACGCGTATTTTCGTCAAAATATCAAAATCGAACATTATCGCGAAATTCTTATACTAGGATTACGGGAAAGTAAAAATTAGACAAACTAAAATACAATATCTTTTAAAAAATTCAGCAAATTATTTATTTGTAGGTCCTTCCAACTTAACTAAACATGGAGTTATCAGAAGTTTCATTTACAGAACTTCAGGTACGCAAAGTTAGCATTAGAAAGCTCTGTTATCAAATTTAAAATTACTAGGCTTTCGGCCAAGACAGGGGGGCTGTTAGGACAGGTTCTACTGTCGATATCAGAACACGAGCTGGACAATATAAGAGAGACGGCTATTACGGTATTATGTACTACTCAGAAACTACTAATATGAGAAGAGATGAAAATATATTACTAGGTATTTGTGCCTGCCCGGAAAACATCCAGCGGATTAGTAATAACAAGGAGCAACCTGGTTATGTGTACATTATTTTTAGGAATTAAGGAAAATTGTATAATCACAAGAAAACTGTTTGTGATTAGTTTAATATTTATTCTTTACGAAATGCAGCACTTGAAACGTGTTTTTTTTTAATCATTTCATCAGACATCACATATGTATTGTAACGTTACGGACCCTTGTGTTGTGTTTACCTTTTATTCGTCGTGACTAGTCGTGATCGTCTTGGTTCGGATCTAGAGTAGTTGAGCTAAATGCGTGAAATAAAACACCAGAGAGGTTTAATACTTTTATTAACGTAAATATTAACTGCAGACAGTGCAAACTACCCCCGTTATTCACCTGTTCAGGCTAGGTAACTGCAGGAAACCTTAGCCGGGGTAGCTCAATGTGATCTCAAGTAGAACGATTTCTTTTGGAGATCTAAACTATTTAATCAGTAAAACAAAATAATAAAGATGAAGTTATAGGCCTGTGTGCAGGGTGGTTTTTTGAAGGTGCAAGGTGAATGATTAAGGATCTTGAAGCTGCAGCTGAGATACCTCAAAGCGCAATCGTCCAGGGAAGCCGTAAGCTGCTGGAATACCTCAATGCGCTGGGCAGGTGAGTGGTTGAAAGAACTTGACGCTGCAGCTGAGATACTTCAAAGTGCAATCGTCAAGGGAAGCCGTAAGCTGCTGAGATACCTCAAAGCGCTGGCAGGTGAAGGGTTAAGGAAACCTGTAAAGGAACTGTACTTCTTGACGATTAGATCAAGAATAATCCTCCTATAACAACTTACTTCTGCTTTTATAGGCCAAAAAGTGGGTGTTGGGTCGTGAAAACCCACTGCACCTGTACCTGATTTTTAGAAACAACACGAACGTTTTTTGTGGTCCGTTTTTGAGTAAAGCGTTATTTGAGTTTGTAGCTTCAATAGAAATTAATATTTTGGAGAGAAATATAAATATTTTTATGATTTTTTTAATGAAAATTTAATAGTACAATTTAATGTTGACCAAATTGGTAAGGTCTTTCCAAATGTGTGGTTCGTATTTTTTTAGATATACATATATTGGGATAGAGTCGCTCTATGAAAAACCATGTAGGTATCTTAGTATCTGCGTACCACATATTAAAACTTTACTTTTCTAGCCTTCACCTGAGCAAATTGGTTAATTAAACCTTCATAATTCAGGATTTTGCTATTGATATTTCTATAGAAGTTATCGCCAAATTTGTTAGCCATTCCTGGCTCATCGAAGATCGTAAATAATTCTTTACGAGCTTCAATTAATCAATTTACTGAAAGATTTCTCGCCATGTTTGAGTAGATTGCCACTAAACCGAAATCATGAATTATCTGCAGTATCTCTAGATGTGACATTTTATCAACATTTTTACTTAATGATTGAAGCATGTCCATTGGGTTTACTACCTCTGAAACGAATGCAGCAGCATTCAAGTCACAGTGATATTTAAGAGCTAAATCTGTACTATGTTTCTCTAAATTTGCTTCCGTCAGGCTGGCGATTGGTTCTTCAGAAAGGAATTCAAATTCATCAGGGAGCTTTGATATTTTTGAAACCGCCAATCCAGCTGATTTCTCTTTCGTTTTTCTTGGAATTTGCTTACTAGGTTTAGAGCTTCACGCATACTATTGGCCTTTTCGTAAACTTCTTCGAGTGTACTTCTCAGTCGGTTTAGCTGTCCCCTTAGTCCTTTCAACAGTTTGCTTCCGCAGGAAACATTCATGTCTTTGCGCTGCGAGGCAATGCTTGCTTGATATATATTATCCAATATTAAATAGGTTTAAAAGAAACTTTTTATTAACGTTGATTTGAAAAAACGATAACTGAGCACAATAATTTACTAGAGCTTAGAGGATATGGCAACTAATTGAGGGGAGCTTTGCCGATTTATTTGCAATATTACATTAATAATATCAAATAACAAATTAGAATTTAATCTTTTAATTTGACATTAAGGTATGTTTTGGGTTGCCAATGTTTAAATAGAAGGAATATTTTATTAAATTAAAATAACGGGATACATACCTCTTCTGTGCAAACGGTACAAAACACAACACTTCCATCATATTTAAAGCATAAGTGCGGCTTCAACCACTTCTTAATTAGATCGGTTTTTCAACTACCAACTTTAGGCATTTCACAAATCTCGGGTAGATACTTGCAGCTCTGTCAAGAAATGAATGACCCAAAAAAGAAACTGAAAACTTACCAACCCCTTTGGTGAGCACTAAATACACAATAACGATATCTTCTAAAAACCAGCAAAATTCCCTGATACGTACTTTTTTCCTACCCAACCAATACCGTCTTTGTCCTATAAGCTAAATCTGCGTTTATCTGAACTTTCTGTTGTCAAATATTAAGTTACTTCCCCGTAAGAAATTATAGAACATTCATTTCCAAAAAATTTGTTTGATATTTTATTTTTTAATTTTTTTACTAGAATAAGCATTTTCATGCCCTTAAAATACAAAATAGGCACGAACATATGCCACAATGCCGTAAAGTTGTAATAAATGCAAAATATGCAAAAAAGTATTTACTTTTTGTGATTCTAAACATTAAAAATTTTACATACATGAAAAATTAACAAGTTATACTCAATAGGAAAAGAAATGCAAATATACATCTGCCCAACTCTACTCATAGCATACACTGCCGACAGTTTTTATTTTCTATGTTTGTGTTTTACATTTATTACATGCTTCTTATTAAGGTATTATTTTCTTTTTAATGTATTCGAGCATTGTTTACATGTACAGTTGGGATTTACTTTTATTGTGGTCACTGCTGACAATGTTTCAATGTTTAATATTGATTTTTAGCAGCTCCAAAAATCATTATTTATGAAAATATTATTTCTGTTGTACTGTTGCCTGCCATTCACTTAATTTTTCCGTGGAACAATACATGTTGACTTTCCCAGCTACATCGAAAAGTTCGTTATCATCTATATCAACTTGATGATTTTCTCCCATTTAATAAACTGTTTTCGCAATCTCTTCCCAAGCAATATTATGTTTTAACAATGTCCATCCAAAAACATTTAACGCTTCAAAACCATCTGTCGATTTTTTATATATGTAAAAAAATTGTATAAAAACATTTAATTTCTGTCAGAACTTCCACCTTATTTCCTGGGTTGTCTTCTTCAATTTTATTGAGTGTGTGAGTTAGCTGTGATGGAACGAATCCGCTATTATATCTTGCGCCTATTTGTCCCAACAAATTAATCAAAACAATTTTTATAGCTGGAACTGACACTATAGATTCCGCAATTTATTCAAAAGTTTTATTAAATATAACAACTTGGCTATTATTAGACTACAATGTGGTTTCAGGCAAATCATTTTTGAAAAATGTTTTAATATTCTGGAACCCGATCTAAGCTTAAAAAAGTAAGAGGACAAAGGCTCAAACATTTGCATTATGCGTTCCACAGGTAGTGTAAGCGAAACCATGTCCTAACTGTTGAATATCCCAAAATCTTCATATGTTGTATTTCACCTTTTTCCCAAAACTTCTTAAGACTAACTACTCTGACTGTGTACGTATGTAAATACAGATAAATTGCGTTGCGTACGTAATCGAAATAAGAATGGCGGGATCGTGCGTGTTTCATATTTACAGAAGAACCGAAAGTAAAAGTTACTGTTATGTTCCACAATGCTGTAGCACTGGAATTTCAATAACCATTTTTCTAAAAATAGAAAATTATTACAAGCTTGGAAAATAGCTACATATATGAACTGATAATGTCATCACAACAATGTTGGTATGCATTAAACATTCTGTAAAGGATGATTATTGCTTGATTGGTAAGTATATTTTTCCCTTGTATTTTATTTTTTAATCCGAGGGTTTATAATGTGATTATTTTTCGACGATTGCAAACACAGTCCAGTAATGGCATGCTCTTTTTTGCCACAAAAAATCATATGGACAGCCTTTAGGACCTGTTCTCCTTCTTTTATCAATCGAATGGCTGCACCAATATACAAAAGAATTTCACACAAATTTACTGACATTTTTAAAAGCAAAATAAGAACATTCGTCTCGTATAAACACACATCCTTTAACGAACTTTATCCCGTTTACGCCGGTCATTTGTAAATTTTGTTGCGCCATTTATACAGTGTGATTGTAAATGATTGAGGACAGTTTGAATTTACCGCCACAAATTTGAGTGTATTTCACATGTTGGTTGTGGCTATATCAAAATAGGGGCGGGGCTTTTTATAAATTTCATGGTCGCCGTATTTATGATTTTTGCTGGGCATTTTGAACAATTGTTGTAAAATATTGTTAAATTAATATGGAATATTTTCACTTATTTTTAAGACGAAATTTTAAGTTTATTGTGTATTAATTGTTTTAATTAATAAGATAAAACTGTTGATTAAAATCGTTATTAACAATTAATATATATCCCTATTTCAGACGCCACTGATGAGAAATACAGGATTACTGTATTTGCTACCAACATGACAATAATTTCTTATGGCGGTAAATTCAAACTAGCCTTAATCATTTATAATCACACTGTATTTGCTGCCTTTTCTCAATTAGAAAAAGATTAATTTTTTACCCTATTGATTTGAAACTGGGTGTACGTATAGGGAAGTTACTTTTCCTTTCGTAATTCAGGTTTGAAACAAACTGTACGCAAAAATTGTTTTCCGTCTATATCTAACTTCAAGTAATTCTTTGACAACCACGCTTTGTGGTGTTCTAACCTCAACTTTTATGCATGTTGTGTTAAGTGTATTTCTACATAAATAACTATGTCTGAATTACCCGGATTCGGTGATCCAAACGAGGCAACCGACGCCGAAGATGATATTCAAGAAAAGGTAAAAAAGAAAGCTTCGAAGAAAGGGGGCGGATTCCAATCTATGGGGCTATCCTTCCACATCCTAAAAGGTATCACTAAAAGAGGGTATAAAATTCCAACGCCCATCCAGCGTAAGGTAAGTCACCTTAAATATAAATTTTAGGTTTGGTTACCAATTTTAAGTTTTAGGCAATACCGATTGCTTTAGAAGGTCGAGATATTGTAGCGATGGCCAGAACAGGCAGCGGTAAAACCGCATGCTTTCTAATACCCCTCTTCGATAAACTGAAACTGCGTACTGCTAAGGCTGGTGCTAGAGCTATAATTTTGTCACCTACAAGAGAATTAGCACTTCAGGTTGGTGTTGCTATTTATCCGCATTATGCATTTCTAATCATTAAAATTTCAGACTTTAAAGTTTATTAAAGAGCTCGGTAAATTCACTGACTTAAAGTCGGCAGTAATTTTAGGAGGAGATTCAATGGAAAGCCAATTTTCAGCAATTCATGGTAACCCTGACATAATAGTAGCCACTCCAGGTCGCTTTTTGCATGTCTGTGTTGAAATGGACCTCAAATTGAATAGTATTGAGTATGTAGTATTTGATGAAGCAGATCGGCTGTTTGAAATGGGATTCGGAGAACAGTTGAATAGTATTGTTCAGAAACTACCAGATACTCGACAGACATTACTGTTTTCTGCTACTCTACCAAAAGTGCTGGTTGAGTTTGCCAAAGCTGGGTTGGATAATCCCGTATTAATTAGGTATGTGTGTAAGTGCTGTCCCTTCACTAAACTGATAAATTGTAAGTGTACCAGGAAATTGTACTTTTTTTTTTATTGTATATTGCCCATGTAGGGACTTATTTATAAAATGAGGTTATGTTGTTGTGGTAGTCGATTAATGCATTGATAAACGAAACAATTACAAATGCACAATTCATACTTAATTTTCATATACAATTAATGGGAACATTTTCATAATATTGCTTACTTATGCTATTCCACTACTTAGTCTTGTGAGTTGCATCATAGTCTGATTTTTTAATCAGTTTTTAACAAATTTTGAGGTTATTTGATACTTGTTACAAGTACATATGGGCACGTGTCTGGTACTAAAGTGGGGAAGACTTTTCACATTTCAGGAATGACTCGATTGCTAACACTTTTACATTGCATTACTGACATTATATTTTTATTTTGCTACCATTGCATGTACATGTAGGAGGGTAAGTGAGAAAATTTTTATTTTTAAGCCAACATGGTTCCTCCCACTCTTTCCAAATACACAAACGTTTGTCTTGTGACATTTCCATTCCATAACTGTTCTGACAGTAATTTAGTAGTAAGAGTAGGTCCTGTTGTGCATGGCTTAGCCTTACAAGGCCATTTCTGCTTAAAGCGATGGGCTTGGATAGCAAAAAGCTCCAAAAATAACTATAAATTAATGTAGGTTGGATGTCGAGTCAAAACTACCAACAGAATTGGAGCTCCTCTTTCTAACAGTGCGACCCGAAGAACATGTGGCAGCACTCCTGGTCCTCCTTAAATCACATATCAACCTGAACCAACAAACTGTTGTTTTTGCTGCAACCAAACACCATGTGGAGTATTTGCATATGGTTAGTAAATCATTTCAAAGATACCCATTTCAATATATTGCTGTCAAAATTTTTAGATCTTGGATTACGCCGGCATTTCCAACAGCTATATTTATTCAAACCTTGATCCATCTGCAAGGAAAATTCACGCAGCTAAGTTCAGGCAACAAAAAGTTTCAGTTTTAGTTGTCACAGATGTTGCTGCTCGTGGGTTGGATATTCCACAGCTCGACAATGTTATCAATTTTAACTTTCCTGCCAAGTCAAAGCTGTTTGTCCATCGTGTGGGTTAGTAAATGTTTATTTGTGGAGGATCAAATGTACAATAGCATAATCTATACTGTTTTTTTTATTGAAAGGTCGCTGTGCTCGTGCGGGTAGATCTGGAACAGCTTACTCTCTGATAACTCCAGACGAATTTCCATATTTAATGGATCTTCATTTATTCTTGGGTCAACCATTAACCATAGTACTACCTGGCAAAGACAAGGGCAACGTAGGTCGTATGCCACAAGCTTTACTCGAAGAACAACACAGTACACTTATTATGCTTCACGAAAATCATGCAGATTTGGTAATGAACAATTTTATGCAAACCTTTTATTGTAGCAAATACACTATTGGGATCTCTGGAATTAGTAAGAGATAGAAAGTCAGTTAAATGGGATCAACGTTGCCTGCTTAGAACTGCGCTTGTATCTATTTATGTTTTTCTCAAAAATGTGCATCTAGATAGAAGTCGACAACTGCATTTAGTCTCTATTCATTTTAAATTACGTAACTCTCCGAGAAGTAGGAGAAAAACCAGCCTTCAAATACAAAAAGTATGGGTTTGTTAATTGTTTCGTTGGAGAGATATAGTTTCAAAATTACCTTTTTTTAAATAAAATGCATATTTGATTTTCATCTAAATAAATAGCATAGTATTTTTCCTTTTTCCAACAATACAAATTTACACGCAAATTTATGTGAAAATATTTAGGCACACACAAAATTCATAAGTAAATTTTGTGCTAAATTTACAAGTAACCTATTTAGAACATATTCTAAAATTGGAAGTAAATATGCGTAAAAAATGACGCACAAGTGGTTAAATCAAACGGAAAATACAGCTCATAACGGTTTTTTAATTAATGTTTTACAGAGATTAACTGTGAGGTTTTCCCTTACGCACCACCTCTGAGCAGAGCCAGTATATTTACAGAGTACCGCACTCTGAACAGCGGCCCCCATGTTTACTCCTTCGCACCATATGCGCATCAGTAGGTAGACGATGTTTCCACTTCTTTTTTCAAAATTTATTACAACAAAATTATGTCCAGAAATTTATTTTGATATTATATGGATTTAAATACATTTATACAAGCAATATTTTAACATATAGTATTAATAAATACATTTGTAGAAGAAATACAAATTGCAAACTGATACTAATGAAAAGTAATCATAATCAAGAATTAAACTTTTTTTACAGCAATTCTCATTCCAATACTTCGACTTCCGCATTTTAAAGATTCTTGTGTTGTTTTATTAAGTTCTTCCGAACGTTTTCTTAACAGAAAATATAGCCGCGTTCTAAAATAAATTGTGAAAATTTTTTGAAACATGTTGTGGCATTTAGGAATATTGTCTGTGTCAACATTAATAAATGCCATTGTTAAGCACTTTAGTCTTAGTTTCCTTCCAATAATTTATTACACTCTTTTCTAAAAAAAATTTCAGCGTTTATCGTGGTATCAAAAATGCATTTTGTTGGATATAAAAGTGAATTTTCTTTATAACATTTGAGATTGACCAGCCTGTTGACGTCTTTAATTGATTCATCACCATTGGTTGTTATAATCGAAGATAATAATTTTTAATTTTTAATAAAATCGACCCTAGAAGATAATAAAGTGATTGTTTTTCAGACGGAGTAATAAGCAGTGAATCGTTAGTACTGAAGTCGAATAAATCAAGTTTCTCTTCTTCGCACTCATTTTCATCATCCTGAATTTTCTCTGTTGTGTGTTGATTTGATTTTAAAAGATCCAGCATTTGCTCAGAGTCACTTACTCCATAACTCCCATGTTTTGTAGAAGAAAAAAATTGAGATAAGGATATCAACCGTAACGCAGTTTTAAATTCTTTGGTATTTGGGGCAGGATTTCAACTCCTGACATTAGAAAATAAATTTTCTAGTGCATTTTGCGTAAATCTACCTAACATGAGATATTTAAAATTAACCTCATTAATGTAAGTATCCTGAATATCGAGAACAGTTTGCGTTGCCAATAATATCCCAGTTTGAAAAGGTTTCCAATGTCCATTTTTACCGACTTTCATTGTTTCAATTACTAATATTACATCTTTGAGAAAAGAAATTGTGTTATTCTTCCTCTTTATTATGGCTTATTGCTAATTTTGCGGAACGAAAATTCATTGCACAAAACCATTTATGCATTATTTCGAAAAACCATGCAGTTGTGAAACATTTTTTGTGAATTTTATTTACTCGATGTAAAGTTTAATACCTGCTGCAACATCACGATTAATTAAAGCTAGGGCATAACCTACGTTCATTTTGTCAAGGTGGCCGGGCTTTATAATGTTTTCTTTAAGTCGAGGTGCTACCTTTAAATCGACTTTAGCATCTTCAGATATAAGTGTTTTAACAGGATCGAGATTTACTGTGTTTGTTGGCAAATTAAATTGTTTTACTACTGCATCCGATAAATAAAAAGTTTGACCTTCAGTCAGAGCAAGTCTCATATTTTTAAACACATGCGGTGAATCTGGAGCAAGTTATTCCATTTAAACGCCATAATGCTTGGTTTTGAGGGCCCATATCAGAGACTACTGCACACACGCTAATCCCAATTTTGCCACACTTTTTTATTATCTCAGTAACTGTCTTACTGGCTTCAGTTGCATCACAGGAATTTTCTGTATACTCAAAGGCAATTGTCTGTTTCCACCGGGTTGTCGAACCTGCAAGCATGAAAACTAAAGCACGGGTTGCGAGATTATTTTCTGAAGCCTTTCCTCCCGAAGCAGTAATTGTGGGTCAACCTAGAAACTGGAACCTGTTAAAGAATAAGTCGCTAATGTTTATTACCAAATAATACATACCCAATATCGCTCCTGTAGTGTTGTCATATTCAAATCCAGGCTTTAAAGCCATTTCATCTACTAGTAGAACAGCGTGTTTTTCTTCAGATTTCATGCAATCGACTTTCGTTTGCAACAAAGGAAATAAATCATTTAATATTCCAGGCCGAAACTTAAACATTTCTATTCGCTTTTGCAGAGTTTGAATGCACGGCAATGGATAATTTTGCTTTTGTAATTCTTCACAACCCGTGGTTCCACATGACAAATATAATTTCAGGCAGTTTTTTATTGTGTCAGTTTGCCATTGTCGACCAATCATCGTTCCCCTTTTTAAACAATCGATCTGATCCTCGTTAAAAACTGTTTGAACTTGATTTTTTAATGTTTCAACTTCCGCGTTTAATTTTCTGGCCCTTTTTTGTACTAGATCAAATTTACGTTTCAACTCTAATATGCAAGAATTTGTTTCTTCTTGTTCAGGAGTACCCATCGGCTCATCTAATAAATTTAAATCCTCCCCACCACGTTTGCCTCCGCAGTTTCACATTCTGAATCTATTGACAAATTTTAATTTATTGTAAAAGCTTTTCAGTACAATTTTCATAATATATTCATACTTTTCCTTTCTCTGCTGCATCTGACTGTTGGTGGTTTTCTTTGCTTTGGAATTTTTTTATGTGAAATTATAGTAGGAATTGCATTCCAACGCAATGGTCTCTTTTGATCCCCATGATTGTTTTCGAATTGATCATTTGCAAAATGCTTCTGTAATACAGATGTAACTATGGCATTATTAAATTAACTTTATATTAAATAATAAGAAATTTCAACTTGGTTATAACGTATTTATTTACTGATACGTACTTCGTCACTTTAAAGTAACATAATCAAAGTTACATATTTGCAAATTATGATCTAATATGGAAATTTCTAATTGATATAAATAAAATTGTTATAAACTGAATTACAATGTGAACAATTTAATTTATATATACCTGATATAAACAAATCATTTGCTTTATCTGCTATAAATATAGAGTATTCAAGTATGTTTGCTGAATTAATTTTTATGTTTAGACCTAAATAGTTAATAGATTTGTTTTGTTCTGTTTCTAAAGTATTGATAAAAATTAAAAACTCATTAATAAATTCAAAAGAATTGTCAAAACATGCTAAAATACCATCAGCATAACAAAATCAGAAAACAATTTTGTCAGACAAATATTTTATTATCGAAGTGTTCCATAAAAATATTAGCTAAAAGTGATGATATTGGACTACCCATTGGTAAGCCGTCTTTTTGAAATGTTATCTGTCAGTTTTCATAATTTACAAGTATGTAGCTTTGATTATGTTACTTTAAAGTAACGAAATACGTATCACTAAATAGATACCTTATAACCAAGTTGAAATTCATTATTATTTAAAATAAAATTAATTAAATATGAATGTCAACTAGGTAAAGCTTGTACTGTCAATAATTGTGGCATTATTATTAAAAAATAAAGCAACAAAACAATTCTAACCCTATACACGTAAGCGCGATCGGGCAGACGATCTTTGCGGTTGATATTGCTTATTCACTGTTTTCTTCTTGTTTGATTTTTGGTCCCTGGGGTAGTAAAAATAACCTCGTACCGTTCTCCGATCTTTCCGAACAATTAGCAGCACAACAACACGGCATTTTATTAAAATTTATCCGCGCTTCCGTACTCCAGCAATACTAATTTCTATGCGCATAGGCACCGCACAGGAGTAAACATGGCCGCGACGGCGGCATTTAGCGCGGAAAAGGAGTGCGGTACTCTGTATATACTGGCTCTGCCTCTGAGTGGTGTTTAGCGCCCTCTGCATGAGGTTTACCATGATTGCCGCGTGTTTGCCCTTAATGAGGATGACTATGTCATCGTTCGTTTACTACCACGTTCCATAGAAGGCGAGATAAAACCCCCACTTGTGGGCAGCCCTTAGCAGCATGTACCCTGATGGTTTCTTCTCCCAGACAAGCCTCAATTTGGCGCCCTTTTAACATGATTTTTATCCATCTGTTTGTGATATCATCGACGCCATGTTTTCGGGTGGCAGAGATCATTGACTGAAAGGAGGTGTTATCAAATGCCCCTCCTATGTCCAAGAAGACAGCTAAAGCTATTTCTTTGTTGATTATTGACGTTTCTACCCTACCGAGAAGGTTGTGAAGCGCGGATTCACATGACTCCTGATTGATATGCGTGTCGATTAAGATTGAGCAGATTGGTTTTTATAGCCCCGTCTCGTATTTGCCTATCTATCAGTTTTTCCATAGTCTTTAAGCAGAAAGATATTAGCCTGATTGGTTTGTATGCCTTTGGCTGGGTGTACGATACTCGCCCTGGTTTGGGAATGAAGGCCACCTTAGTGGACCTCCACGCCAGTGGGAGGATTTTACAGCCCATTGTACCTTATTGTAGCTGATTATTTCTCTAGCCACTTTCCAGTCATCCTTTGAAGGTTTTACAACAACTATGAAATTTGGGAATATTTTATAATCCACATTCTGCTTACAAATTTATCTGTGTACTTGTCAAAGAACATTTTTGGATTCATGGAAAAACACAAAATAGAAATAGTATAATCCCTTCAAAATTTTATCTGTGTAACTGAGTAATATCATAAAAGTTCTAAAGAAAAATATCACAATATGGAGGCTTTACATCATAATTTAGACGTATTTTTTACATGTAATTGAGTCTAAAGGTCAAGACCATTATATAGAAAAAAATCATTAAGTGAGAATGGGGATTCGACTGTATTTATGCTCATGATGAAACAATTGGTAAATAAAACATCTACTTCTTCCCGAGCGAGCACTGATCTGTTTCTAGTGCTCTAACCCCTAGCACTGAATGTTTTGTTACGGGCCAAAAAAAAAACTCACGTTACGGCGCAAAATTTGTTACGGGCCGATTCTCGCTACGAGAATTATGGGGCAGAGAAAATCGCACGTTGGCGTGCTAAGAAATTTTCGGTACGGCCAAACGCGCTTTTCTTGGACCCGCAAACAAAAAAAGATGGTAAAGGCCAGCGGCTTGCTCAGAGGAGTAGGGGAAGGTTCGCTGAAATTGCTTATAGAGAAAATGCTTAAAGTTGTGTACAGGATGCGTCGAAATAAGTGGGCGCCACCTTTCAAATCCAGCTGGTTACAAGGTTCTTGTGAAAGGCCAAGGACCAACAGCTACGGGAATGGAACTCACCTTTATTGTGCCTTTACCTGTATCTTAAAGCTTGCAAAATCCTTACATAAATATTCAGAACACAGTAATAAAAGACTTGCGGAATTTAACACATATATAATGAACTATCAAAAATGGCACAGAACATATAAAAGAAATATATAGCAATGAGAGGCAACTTTATAACGTAGAACACAAACAGTAAAATTTCGAACGTTCGCATACAACTCTACGCCGCTGGTGCCAACGCTACATTTAAATGGTTTCAGTAACTGCGTAGCCCAGTTGCGCAAGCTTACAGAAATAATAGCATAAAATTAGCGTCTGTATATAATTAATACAAAACGAACAGTGGCTTCAGGTCACTGTTAATATTTTTATCAATATAACAAAAAAAGGTCAATACGTTTGAATTTTGCAAGATACGCGTGCCAAGCCGAAAGTTACTTTCCACAAGCACAAAACTTGGTAGTTTTTACCTTTCGTGGATGAGAAGGCTTCGCACAAGATCAAGGTGTCGAATCCATGTAGAAACGGGAAGAAAGGGATGGTTGATCCTGGGAGATGTTGACTTCGGCGATGCCAGACAGGAGTTATCGGGCGATGAAAATGCAACAGCTTTTACTACAGCACTTGCAGGGTTCAAATACCAGAGGGTAACGAGGCACCACGGTCACTTCGTTTATATCCGAATAATCGAGAAGAGCAACCCCACTGAGTTGCTTTATTTGAGGGCCAAACTGCTTTCAACGATGTCAGGTGATGGGCAGACAGAAGGGAAATTCTCGAGAACAACGGAACGTACCAAATTTCAGGCACAACACTTGTACGATTTATTTTTCTTTTCACTTCACGCAGATCCGAACTGAATTCGACAGGAGCAATTAACTCAAATTGTCCAACAACAAGGCGAACCCTCTGTTAATTTTTTTTTTATCCGACTTTTACGTCGATTGGATTGTGCTCCACAGCACACGGTATTACGATACTTAACAGGGGCGCCGCGAAGGAAAAGAAACTCTAACAAGTCGCGTCCGTCAATTTCAAGGGTCTGACTTCCACTCGGCACACACACACATTTACGGGCCTCCATGGATGTTGTTTTCGAGGACCGGAGTCCGGCGGAAATTCAATGCCGACTCAACCCAAAACGCTACGGGAATCAGCACCCCCTCAAAAGATTGCACAACATGACGAAATCTTCTGGAATGTTCTAGAAAGAAATTTGTTTTTGACGCTCGGAATTCCAGGAAGCGTTCGAGGTCTCGCGCGAGAAAACCAGAGTCTGCAGTTTTTACACAAAGGGACTATTAACACATTTCGAACTTTGAAAGACAAAACAAAATACCGAAAATAGTAACCCAAAATAAGAATTTAATTAAACAGCGATATTAATTCCTACGAAGCGGCAAAGAAATTACGGAATTAATAAAATGTAGCGGCAAATTTTTAAAATCACATAACAGTTTATGATGGAGTAGTTGTTACTTTTTATGTAATGGACTCTTTCATATAATGAATTGAAATTCAAATAAGTTTTTTGCAGAAACTTCACAATTGAGTTGACATTGGTTAACATCTCTATATGGAAACATTTTACTAAGTCAGATGAAAAGCAAAATAAGACCAATTACTAAATGTAGTCAGGGTTATTTTTGACAGCAACACTTCTAATGACGATGTTTTTGTTGATCGCATTTTATCGGCCCCTTTTTTAACTGGTGGCCTTTTTGAATAGCGTTATTTTTATTCACATTGTTTTTGGTGGCTTAATTTTAGCCCCAATTCAATAAAACAACATGCAGTGTCAAAATTACAATTTCCTTGTTATTACATTGAAAGTATTAACTGCAGATTTGTTCTTCTAAAATGCAAATCTCTAATGAAAAAGTGGATTTATTACTTGTGTTTTGTGTTTTTTCATGTTAAACATTTAATTCAATATCCCTATAGTTCTTAAAGTAAATACATCAACTATTATATCTTTAAAAAGAGAGGAACAAAAGATATACCAGAAAATTGTTCAAATGATTATTTCATGAAAATTAGTTTTGCAACAAAATCTTTTTCTTAAATATCTCTATAGTTTATAAAAATAAGTATAGCAAGGGCAACTCTTATATTCTTCTTCTCCAATGCCGTCTCTATTCAGAGGTTGGCGACCACCTGGTTAAATTGTTCTCTGTTGTTCGCAGTTCGGAAGAGTTGTTCGACGGTCATTCCAGTCCACGTTCTTATGTTTCGGTGCCAAGATAATCTCTTTCTTCCCACTGCTTTTCTTCCGACAAGTTTTCCTTTAATTATTAACTGTGGTAGTTTATATTTAGTGTTCCAGAGGATGTGTCCAAGGTTCTTTTTTTAACTGTACTTAATAATTCTCTATCCTTTCCTATTCTTCTCAAAACTTCAGCATTACTCACTCTTTCAGTCCAAGATATTTTTAGAATTCTTCTTAGTGTCCACATTTCGAATGATTCTATTCGTTTCACAGTTGCTTTCTTTAACGTCCAAGCCTCAACCCCATGTAGCAAATTAGACCACACGTAATACTTAAGGAATTTCAATCGGATTGCAAGATCAAGGTTTCTATTGCTCAGTATCGATTTAAACTTAACGAAAACACATCTAGCTATTTCAATTCTTGTTAAGATTTCTTCATCTGGTTCTAATGAATCGTTAATCCAACACCCAAGGTATTTATACTTTCGGACTCTCTCAATAGGCACGTTATTAACCGTAAGTTGTATTTAACCCACTGGTACTTTGCTAATTACCATGAATTTTGTTTTGATTATATTCATGCTTAGTCCTGCTAATTCGCATTCGTTATTTAATCGTGTTAACATGTTTTGAAGATCTTCATTTTTTCGGCCAAAAGTGCAGTATCGTCCGCGTATCGGATATTGTTAATACTTTCTCCGTTGATCTTAATTCCTTCGGACGCTTCTCACAGTGCGTTTTGAAATATTTCCCCAGAATAGACGTTAAATAAAATAGGCGAAAGCACGCAACCCTGCCTTACACCTCGTTTGATTTTAATTTCATTTGTATCGCCATCTTCAGTTCTTACTATCGCAGTTTGGTTCCGATAGATGTTTTTAATTAGGCGTAAGTATATCTTTTCCATCTAATCCTAATTTTATTAATGACCTGATAAGTTGGGTATGTTTGACTCGGTCGAATGCTTTCTCGAAGTCAATAAAGCAAACGAAAGCTGGCTTTTGAAATTCTCTACATTTTTGTAATAAAACGTTACTACTAAATAGAGCTTCTCGAGTACCTAACCCATTTCTAAAAACAAACTGTGATTCGGTTACAATAGCATCGCATTTTTTGTATATTCGATGTCGAATTATTCTTAGCAATATCTTGAGTACGTAACCCATGAGACTAGTGAGCCTAAAGTCATTACAGGATGTAGTGGTGCTTTTCTTTGGTATTGGCACAAATATGCACGTTAACCATTCTTGTGGTATGTGCCCCGTATTGTAAACATCATTAAACATTTTAGTTATTGTGTCTACATTGGTTTCGTCAAAGAGTTTTATGATGTCTGCTGGGATTGAGCCTGGGCCGGTAGCTTTCCCATTCTTGGCTAATTTTAGAACATATTCAACCTCAGATTTTAGTATATCTGGAGCTTCTATTTGTGTTATTTCTTGTAAATTAATATCTTGTCTGTCGTCATCAAATAAAATTTTAATATATTCTTCCCACATTTTAAGCCTTTCTGCTGGATTTAATATAATTTCATTATTTTCATCTTTCATTACATAGGGTATCTTTCTTTTTATGTTTTCTGTTACTTCTTTTAATCTTTTGTGGAGATTAAATTCGTCGTGTTTGTTTTGTAAATCTTCTATTTCCGCACATTGATCCTGCATGCATTTTTCTTTAGCTGTTTTTATTTGTCTGCGAATCAGAGTCTTTACATTTGTTTTTATCTTTGTTTTTGACGATTCTGCGTTCTTCCAGTAGATTCAGGATTTCCTTCGTCATCCATTCTTTCTTTGCTTCTTTTTTATGCACCCCTAATGCTTCCAGTGAGACTTCAGTAACAATGTTCTTTATATTTTCCCATTTGTTTTCTACATTTTCTGCATTACAGATATTCCCTTTTAATTTCAGATTGAGATTGTTTTGGAATTTTTTTTTGATTTCTTCATTTTTAAGATTTTGTAAGTTTATTCTTGTATGTTGTGGTTCTTTGCGCTTTACTGTTTTTAGCTTTACGTTTATATTGGCTACTAATAAGTTGTGATGTGTGTCGGCATCAGCACCGGGGTAGGTTTTCACGCTTTTGATACAATTTCGGAATCTTTTATTAACCATTATAAAATCTATTTGGTTTGTTACAATTGTGGTTGCATTATCTGGGTCTGGTACAACTGGGCGCCGCCGACTGGGCGCCGCCGACTGGGCGCCGCTGACTGGGCGCCGGCCGACTCGGCGCCAAGCCAACTGGGCGCCCGCCAACTTGGCGCCAAGCCAACTCGGCGCCAGCCCAAAAATAATATTTAAATTAAAAAGGGAATAAAGCCACACCCTAAGAAAATACAAATGTTGAAAGTTGCTGTTTTACAAAACACTTAACTTCTTTTCACTTTATTCTATAAATCAGACTCCTTTTTCTATTATTTTGCTTAAGTGCTATATTTCTTTTTCTCTACCTCTTTTTATGTAATAATTAATAATTAACACTGTGTGTTTTTGACAACCTTTATTTATTAAATTAACAAATTTATATTTACGTTCTTAACTTAAAGTTAATTGTGCGAATAGTGTGGCCAACAGTCCGAATAAAATTTTGTAACCTGACCTAACCTAACCTAACCTAACCTAACCTAACCTAACCTAACCTAACCTTTTTTTTTCTCACTCATTCATACTACCGCCCCCCTACCCCCCCCCGGAACCGCTATCGCATTACTTCAGGGGGTGCGGGCGTCCCTTATATACTAGCCATTCTGCAACATGCACCCTAAACTTAACTTGGCAAATGCGGTCGCCCCAACGGAGCGACTGCATTTGCTGTGACCTCGAGTAGCCAATGCGTTCTCGCACTAGACCATCGAGGTCCCTAACCTAACCTAATCTAACCTAACGTAACCTAACCGCCTGCACTATGAGGCACCATTACGACATTCTCAGAAATTTGTAAATTGCTTGTTTTAAGCATAAAGTTTTCTAGCGTTTTTTAAAATAATAATATCCTGCTAAGGATTTAGCAAAAATTCATGGTAAAATTTTGTGTTACGTTATGCCTGGGTATAACTTGGCGCCGAGTTGGGCTGGCACCCAGTTGGCGACGCCCAGTTGGCGACGCCCAGTTGGCTTGGCGCCCAGTTGGCTTGGCGCCCAGTTGGCAGGCGCCCAGTCGGCGGCGCCCAGTCGGCGGCTCCCAGTTGGCGGCGCCCAGTTGTCCCTTACCGGCATTATCTTGGGGGCTTCTCCAGGTATACAGTCTGCTAGCTGGTAATTTAAACCACGTGTTTGTGACAATCATATTTTCTTCACTACAGAATTGAATCAACCTTTCCCCACGGTCATTTCTGTTACCTAACCCGTGGTTGCCCACTATATCATTAACTCTGACTTTCCCTATTTTCGCATTACAGTGATGATGTTAATTTCATGTTTTTTAAGATATTTTGTAATGTCTTTTATTTGACTGTAAAGTTCTTCAACTGCATCGTCCTTTTTATCTGCTGTTGGTGCATATATGTATCTGTATGATATTAATGTTCACTGGAGTTGCTTTTATCTGCAGCATTATAATACGGTCAGAGTACGGAATAAAGTTTAGTACAGATTTATGTATTCTGCTGTCAATTAGTATCCCAAGCCACTTTGATGACTCTTATATTATTAAACAGAAAATAAGATAGTCTGTATAAAAACCACATAATGTATGTCAATTAAAAAAAGTTATTTTATGCTTTCGAAACACACAAGTCCATAATTATTACTTTCCCATACCTTATAGGTATAGGGTAAGTATTGAAACCATGAAAATTTTCGAAATCGAGATTTTAACGGATATATCCGTTTTGGGTCTCTAGGAACCCAAAAAAGTGGTTTTTAAAAAATGTCTGTCTGTGGGTGGGTACGTACGTATGTACGTATGT
>JABXWE010034171.1:0-22089 GCA_014611495.1 Limonius californicus
ATGTACACCGATAATATTTTAGTTGTGGACAAAATAGTTACAGTATGTATACACAAGAATACGATGCATATGCTTGAGTTGATTTAATGGCACGCAATTCTTCCTCGGTGTAAGCACTTTTTGCACATTTTAAATAGTTCATAATGTCAAAGTAATGTACAAATGGAAATTCCTCAATGTTTTTTGTACATTCACTTATATTTACACTGTAGGGGTCTACGCCACGAATTAAATTAAGTTTTTCTAAATACCTAGACTTCACATCACCACTTAAACTTGCAAAATATGCACTAAACTTATTCATGGTAAAATTGATTGTTGTATTATTACACAGAAATAACTTAAAACTTCGTATGCACGTGGATTTACTCACCCTTTACGCAATAATACACGCAACACACCTAATAGTAATGGAATGTTAATTAGAATCAGCTGTGTGTTGGTCCACCAGTGTTACGGGTTGCCTATATGCGGTCACGTGCTGCCCGTGCCCATAGTAATAACCTATAAATAGAACAGTATTAAATTCACATAAAATGATACCAACCTGACAAAGTATGATTTTTCTCTGTCCAGCTTAAATTTAAGTACGTTAGAAAGAGAAAGGGCGAAGGTTGTCCATAGCCAACTTTCGAAATCTAAAAATTCTATACTAGTAGTAATAACCTATAAATAGAACAGTATTAAATTCACATAAAATGATACCAACCTGACAAAGTATGACTTTTCTCTATCTAGCTTACATTTATGTAAGTTAGAAAGAGAAAGGGTGAAAGTTGTTTATGAAATGCTTTTGACATTTAAAAGCTCTCTTTCTATGTTACATAACCTATAAATACAACAGTAATATTTCCGTTTTAAAATATGCTAATCTGACAGAATAAGAATAAGTTGATGCCTTCTTTCTAACTTAAGCTTATGTTCGTTGGTACACTCTAAAATTAGAATACATTAATTTTCGTTTTAAAAGATGTCAACTTGGTAGGAAACAAATTGCTCATCTCTTTCTAACTTATATTTATGTACGTTAGAAAGAGAAAGGGCAAAAGTTGTCCATAGACAACTTTCCAAATCTAAAAACTGTATACTAAGCATAACCTATAAATAGAACAGTTTTAAATTTACACAAAATGATACCAACTTGACAGAATAAGAAATGTGATTCTTCTCTTTCTAGTTTACATTAATTATGTAGGTTAGAAAGAAAAAGAGCGTAAGTTGTTTATAGAATACTTTTTACATTTAAAGCTGTCTCTCTATTTCACTTCTCTATAAATGTAACAGCATTATTTCTGTATTCAGGGATACCAACTTAATGGAGTAAGAAAGATTATCCTTTTCTTTTTAAAATATTTTTACTATATCAGATACATACAGCAAAGGCGAAAGTTCATAACAAACCTGTCAATGTCACAAAGGTACAAAAGTGTCCTTCCTGTAAATACGTAGGTGTAACATTAATTATTCTTGTATACAAGGTGTTTCAAAGTAAATGGTGTACCACTGAGATTTTGGAAACGGCAAGAGATACAATGTCAATTACACCATAGACAGTGGTTACGTGGAAAACATGATACAGATTTATAACGCCAATCTAATGATGATTTTGGTTTTCTCAACAAACAGCCGCCTGTTTGTTGTAATTGAATAACTAAAAGAGGTCGATTGTACGAAATTTATTAATTTTGTATGGAATTATACACTACAAATTAGGCATAAACATGCAAAATGAATTTACATTTTTTTTAAGCAATGTGGGTCATCATCAGTAAGAAACTTATACCTTTTTAGTGACGCATGCGTTCGACCTTTGGATTCAAAGACAAGTGCACTAACCACTAGACGACCGAATGGTCTTACATAATTCTCGAAATTTTCAGCTTTTATCTTGGAATTTTCATCTTTAATCCACCAATTTTTGACTTTATTTTCAAATGTTAGATTTTAATCTTCAAATTTTAGATCTAATAATTATCGTATATATTTATGGAGTAAAACCTTTCACTTAAAACTAGTATTAGGAAGTTATTAAATAGGTTGAAATATAATTTACATTTTCAAAAGCTTCATAGTCACATTTACCAATTCACGAGGAAGCTAAAATTTCCAGACATTACCAGTTGTCTGTTGGCTTATCCTTTTTATTACCTCTACCATTTCTCCTTCTTTGGACTTGTATTTGAGAACGCCATCTATCTAAAAATGGCTGAACTGTTGCGTCAATGTTACAGGTTCTGTTTATCACTACTCATCAAAATTGATCAGGAAAACTTCATATTTGTAATTTGTGTTCCCTGGAATGCTACGCGGGAATGATATAAAGTAAAAGCAGTTTTACGTGAAAAGAATTTGAATTTACAATATTTTAACTTCACAAAAAGTTTGGGTTTACTACCAACCTGAGTCGGAAGTTTATTAAGTGTAAAATCGGTATATAGAACAAAAATATTGAGTTTTAGGAGCGTTTTCTGTGCTTAATTATAATAATATTTTTCTATCGCGGCGCCATCTTTTGGTAGTATACCCCTAAGGCCGCCCTCTTAACCAACCTTGTATCTCTAGCTTTTCTAGTGGTATGCTACCCAAGTATAGACACACTGTATGCATGGAGAATTTGGTTTTACACCATGGTACCGACAGGCAGTTTACTTCTAGCTGAAAATCACTGTCATTTTGTAATATTTCACAAGAAAATATTCAATCATTCTAAACTACCCAAAAATGAATAGGGATATTGCATTGTAAGGCAACACCAATTGCATTTATAATCTACCAAAACAACAAAATGTAACGTCTTTTTAATAATGAACATGAACATTACAACAAAGGTACGTTTAAAGAAGAAATTTAACAATATTATAATGAAAATCGTTATTGTCTCCTTTCACTTAACTTTAATTTATTAAATTCTAATATCGGGTGGCACCTCCTCTGCCAGTAATAACTGCTTTGTACCTTGCTGGCATACCTTCAATGCAATTATCAATATGTTCTTGTGGAATTTGATGCCACAGTACCGGCAATACATCCATCAGCTGTTGCACAATGGTAGACCTTTAGTTATGATGATCCAGCTGTCTCTGAGATAGTTTATCTCCTCATTCGAAGCATCTCTAAAACAAACTGAGCACGAAAAACATAATATTCCCGTCCAACAGCGTTGCGACGGTTCCGAACATGGTCCATAATGATCTCTTGGGCATGATGTTCTCCTGTGAATGTACCATTAAATATATGGAGGTCAGTACGCCACCCTATAGAAATTCCAGCCCATACCACAAGACCACCACCATCAAAGGCAACGATTGGTTGGGTATACTGTGGTAAGGCATATACTCTTTGACGCCGGCTATCATTGCTGAGACAATATCTGGACTCGTCTGAAAACAGTATACCATCCCACGGTGTTGCTTCTTGAAACCTACGTCTTGATCATTCCACCCAGTGTCTTCGTTGAGCCACAGTTCTTGCAGGACATCTCAGGGAGCGGTATGAGGTAAATCCTACCTCAAACAATCGATTTCTCACAGTTTGGTCAGAGACTCGATTTCATGTGGCATTCTGGAGCACTTGCTGTAGATGTTGAGCAGTTGGGAAGGTTACCAGAAGTCGATCCTCACAAGGTGTTGTGATGCGTAAAGATCCACTTCCAGGCCTTCTTGCAGTCGTACCTGTTTCTCTAGGGCGCGAAAGGGCACGTGAAATTACGCTCTGCGTGGCTCCTAACAAATCAGCAATTTCAACTTGGCGATCTCCTCTTTGGTGCATGGCAACGGCTAAATTTCGCTGTTCTATTGTTAAATGGTAAAGAACACAAATGTAACACACGAATAAAAAACAATAAACAAAAAAGATCTTAAGAAGATAGGAAAGATTATTCAATCAAACACATAAACTCCACTTGACACTAATACGGTTATGCAATTGGATTCTATGGTTTTTTATTTTTTAATATAAAACATTGCCGCTTGCTCTAATTATCAATAATAGACGACCATTAGCCACCAAATACAAACATATATGCTTTATATTACAAAATCCCTATTCATTTTTGAGTAGTTTATAGTTTAACTGTTTGTTTTAGCACTATTATATTGAAATTTTACATTTTCAACGAAATCCAATATAAAATATAATTTCAGGTAATGCCCCATAATCACAAAAAGAAAATCGCCAAATTCTATTATGCCGATGATAGCTTGATGAAGAAAGCTATTTCAGTGGCTGTGGAGACTCAGAAAAAATGGGATCAAACACCTATATCAGAACGGTAATATTGAAGGTAGTCTAATTAAAGCAACCTAATTTATAAAACATATTTGAAAACTATTTGATTATCGCAGACAACATAAAATTGACTGAAAACTAAATAGTGAGACTATTTTATATCAAGGTGTGATTCTGTTTTTCAAATTTCTGTTAAAATTGTTTTTCCGATACTAATATAAATTTTAAACTTATTGACTCTAAAATTTAAAATCTTGCTATGTATCAAATAAATGAGATTTTTACTCTGGACAATTTTTGAGTAGAATGAAAATATTTGCGGCGTTCGATGCAAACAATTATTTATCTTTTTCTTCGTTTTTAGTTTAAAAATTTGGGACAAAGCGGCTTCTCTGATGGCAAACGAATACAGACAAGTTTTAAATGCTGCCACAATGCTGGGGCAGTCAAAAACGGTCATACAAGCAGAAATCGATTCGGCAGCGGAGCTAATCGATTTCTTCAGGTGAGTCTGAATCATTTGTTTCATTCCATGAATGTGATGTGCGGTGAATAAAAGAATGTTATATAACTTTAAAAGGAAAGGTGTTTTGATGACCTTGGTTGACATGACAAGTTAATCATAGCTTAATACAAATTTAAAACTGGTTTTGAACTTTGGGATGTGCAAAAAACATAAATTATGTTGTCAGAAATAAAACACAAATTTATATGCACATTAATTTATGGAAACATTAAATTGTGGTGCACCTTGAATATTTTACTCATTTGTTATCTTATCATAGCGATTATTTTATGGGTTACTACAGAGATAAGAAGTCTAAAAACAGTTAATTTTTGTATCCGGTTTTACTGGAAATGACGTCAACTTTTCTATATTAATAGTGTGAATTTTGCAGATTTTTACAACTATAATTATTTAGTTTGTTGGAGAGAAATGTGACAAAACCTAAGTAGCTGAATTGGCCATAAATTGAGGAGATAAAGAGTATTGCTTAAAAAATGCATTTTACAGCAACTACTACACAGTGTGGTGATAAAGTTCGGCGCAAAATCAATAATTTTGATATTTAATGAGTAAAACCCAAAAACACTTGAATTTTCTTTTAAAAAATGTGTACTCTCACAACTTTTGTTTCTGTGCTATCTTTTTTTACCCCTATTTTGATAGACAAATCGTGGTATAAATATTAGTAACACACATTACAATTTTTTTAAGAATGATGCACTTAAAGTTAAAGAATTCAGCACATGTGTAATCACTTTGTATCGAATGCTTTATAATTTCCAGGCTGATACTTTCCATTTCTAAACAAATCCAACGCTTTAAACCATTTAAATTGTTTGGCATACTAATGCACACTCGTGATTTCACATGGCCCCATAGAAAGAAGTCTAGCGGCGTTAAGTCAGGTGATCGCGTAGGCCACTGAAACGGTCGTCGCCGCCCAAACCATCTATCAGGGATCATATTGTCAAGAAACTGTCGGACTTATACGCCAAAATGGGGAGGAGCTCCATCTTGTTGAAACAAAATGTTTGCTTGGGGCATATCAAGATCTTCATTGTTTGGAAAAAAATATTGCTAGAGCTGAAACTTACTAAAAACGCAGAAAATCTTCATTTATACCGCATTCAAAGGCCCTAGAAGACGATCTCTTATTATCAATCTCATTACCACCCATACATTCACTTTTCCTTGATAATGGCTGTGTGATTCTTGATACCAGCGCGGATTTTCTTGTAACTAATATTTGGAGTTGTGACGATTTACTGAACCGTTCAGACTAAAAGTGGCCCCATCAGAAAAAATAATACTTAAAAAGTTGTTAATTCTTCACAAAACTGTAGTCAATGGTCTGGATCATATCTTCAGTTAAATCTTTTACACTCCCAGTTTCCAAATATTTTGTAACTATTCGGCTCACTGTAGATCTTGCATAGAGAGACTATTGGGATGTTCTCGATTAAATAACTCACAAGCTTCCTCGTGAGTTCTTAATCTATCACCGTATCCAACCATCATTAGAATTTCTTTCCCCTTTAGTTAAGCACACTATTTCTGCTTTGATTTCAAAACATTTATCATGTTCATAAATGTGCCAAAGTCAACAATTTAACGTTTCTAAGGAACCAGATGCGAGTTATTTTCACACATGCTGGTCAATGTCAACTGGTTAATGGTGGACAATTTGAACATTTCCATTATGTAATTTTTTTTTGTGTTTTTAATTTCATTAAAAATAAATTCTGTTTTGAACTTTATGTAGATTTTTCTCAAAAAAATTGATATGTTTTAATTAGAAAGTTCAAATTGCCATAATATTTGTGTGTGTTGATTCAAGGATAGCTTATAAGTTGTTTCTCTCTCTCGCTCTCTAGCCATATACTTCGTAGCTGAAGTGTCGTGATCCAACGGTTGCAATTTAGGTTGTAGTTTGGGCAATGACCCTCCATTTGTCTCTGTCTGAAGAATACCTAATATTTTCTTGAAAAGGTGTACCGGTGAACTCTGTGACTTGGTCCATCCAGAGTGTTAGGGAACGAGGGCTTATCCCTGAACAACCAGTTATTCTAGGTTGTCATCCTTCCTTCTGGTGACGTGTCCGAAGTATTTCAACATTCGTTGTTTTACTGCACTTGACAATCTTTCCTGAATTTGCAGTGGTTCTAATATGGACACATTGGTTCTTTATGCTGTCCAGGGTATCCTCAAGAGCCTTCACTAAACCCACATCTCGAAGGCGTCCAGCTTATTAATGTCTGCTGCCCTCAAGGTCCATGCTTCCGCTCCATATAAGACAATGGGAAACACAAATGTTCTGACTAGTCGTCATTTTCTTGCCTTCGTAATGTGACGATCTTTCCAAATTTTAGTTTTGGTAAGCGCTATTCTTCTTTTCATGTCCATTGGCGAGTTGCCATCATTATTATATGGGAACCCAGATACACTATTTCTTTGACATTTTGTTACGGGCCAATCGAGCTTTTCCGACGACCCGTAACCAGATGGATGGAAAACGGCGTACATCTTAGCTCAGAGGAGTAGGGGGAGTTCGTGAAAATCGCTTATGGGAGAAAATCTTTACTTGTCTACAGGGCGAGTCAAAATAAGTGGGCGCCACTTTCCAAATCCAGCTGTTTATAGGTCCTCGTGGAAGGCCGAGAAGCCAACAGCTTACGGGAATGGAACTTACCGTTATTGTGCCTCCTCCTATATATTTAAAGCTTGCAAAATTCTTACACGAACAAGTACAAAAGACACAATAAGAGGCAGTAAACTTTAAACACACGTATAATTGAACGGTTAAAAATGACAATACAAGAAAATGACAAGTGATAACGCTATAAGTCTGGATTACATAATTTTAATTTTTGAACGTTCAGAAAAAAAACTCGCCGCCACTGGTGCAACGGGATTTACGTTTTGCATACAGCTACGTAACACCAGTGACGCTGAAGCTCACAAAAATAATAAAATATAATCTGGTAGTTTTATAATATACCACTAACACCACATATGGCGACTGAAGGTCGTTTTTTTGGTGGATTTACATGAAGTTAAATTTGAAGTCTGCAAGTTAACGCGAGCAAAAAAAGGTTACTTTATCACAACACAAAACTGGGTTTTTTTACCTTGAATTCCGGTGGATGGCTTAAAACGAGGTAGGCACAATGTAATGGCGATTTCCAGATGTAGGGCCAAAAAAGAGAAGAATGACGACGTTCTTCGGGGCAGCGTTGGAACGAGATGTAGCTGTTACGCCCCTGTAGAATGCCATGGCTTCTTTTTTTTTTCTTTTCACATCACAAACATCCGAACTGAATCGACAGGAGCAATTATAATCTTTAATTGTCCAAAACCAAAGCGAATATTCTGCTATTATTTGTATATCCGACTTAAGTCGATTTAATTTTGCTCTACAGCAAACAGGGATACGGTAAAATTTAGCAGAAGCGCCACGAAGGAAAAGAAAACGATATTCGAAATTACGTCCGTCTCTCTTAAGGGTCTAGCTTCGACTGCCTTTCCTCCTCCTGCAGAACGGTCTCCAACCTAATCTTTATTCTAGAAGGAATTACCACGTGCAAGTTTTGGGAAAACCTTCGGGAAGCAAAATTGAAATACTAACGCAGCAAAAAAATGAATTCTGAGAAGTGCTATCTAGCTCGGCAATGTGGCTCACAAAGAAAAAAAAAACATCGAGAGAGGTTTGATAATAAATTAAATTTTGAACGGAAAAATATCAACAAAACTGTAGTCAATACAAAAAGGCCATTAAAATTGCGTTTTTAATTTCTGTGGAGCGGCCATTAGATTTTGATCAATTCAAATAAAGCTGCACAGCTTTAAATGAACATAACAATTTTCTACATCACGAATGTTAGGTTAGGTTTCTATTTTGCTGGTGCAGTCTATTACCATGAGTTTTGTTTTTTGTCAATTGAGTTTTAGGCCGAAGTGAAAGCTCTTCTGCTGAACCCTTTCAATCAGCTCTGACATCTCCCGTTCCTCTTTCGGGATAAGGGTAGTCTCATCCGCGTAGCGCAGATTGTTTATTGTCTTGCCGCCAATAATCATCTCACCTTCCCAGCCATCGAGAGATTTTCTTACTACGTATTCTCCATAAATGTTGAACAAGGGCGACAAGACACATCCTTGGCGTACGCCGCGTTGTATGTTAAAAGATTTAGAGATCCTGTAATCAATTTTGATTACAGTCCTGTTTGCCAGATCTTATTGAAAAAATTTTCCATAAGAGGTCACATATTAGTCCAGTCAACGAAGGGCAAAAAAGGCCATCTGTTATGTGTACATTTTTGTGTCAAGTTTCCTGTCCGTGTTAGGTGTATGTTTGGTTGCATACGATTGGGATTTCGGTGCGCGTTTTGTGACCTTGTTGGTTTTGAATTCCTTTGCTTCCAGTCATTTAGGGAATTTTAAATAATTTTGTAAGCGTAGGTGTGAATTTTAATTTCTGAGGCGAGGGAGTTTCCTGTTGGGGACTTTCTGCTTGACTTTCACGAGGTGCAGCTGTTAGCTGGTGATGTTGTGAGGTTTGATTAATTAAAAGATTTATATATGCGAATATTACGGATTCAGTTAATCATCCTGACCTGAAAGAGAATTTTTGCGTTATTTTGTTTAATATTTTGGTGGTTAAATAAATTCTCGAGGGTCTTATGCCCGATTAAAATACGTTACTAGTACCCTTCCATTGCGGTCGCCGCATGGTTTGGTGTAGTGTAAAAACGCACTTGGGGCCGTATCTCTGAAGCTGCCCGTGGACCGGTTCCCTATAGCCGTTCTTAGATTATTCGGGGTTCCTCAACGAGAGAAGAATTTTTCTGTTCCGGAAGCCATATCTGTCCTTTCTGAGTGCCTGGCCGTTCCTGTAGAAGCTGTCGTCTTCGTGAACCTGGGGAACGTTTGCCTTCGGATATCGCTTTCACTTTCAGATGCTCAGGTTTGAATTTATAACTTTGTTCTCTCCGATCGTGGAGCTTGGTTGATTGAAGGACGTGGGTTCGTCCACGATTTCTGCCCGTGAATTGCCTAGAAGAACGTCTTTCTGTTATTTGGTTTGTCCGAGTTTTGTGAATTAAAATTTTGTAGTTAAAACGTTATATTTCTGTTCTCATTGTATTTAGTAACAAATAATTTAAAGCACTTACCGTCAGTCAGTGTTTCTATCTGTTTAGAGCATTGTGTCAAACTCCAGTGTAAGCTATTATCAATTATTGTAGCAGATGTAATCACTTTACGTCTGGTAAATTCATTGTTTACATTTTACTGTCAGCTGTGTTTACTGTATTTCATTTTTGCGTATTTGCCGTTGTGTATATTGACCCGGCTGTTAAAAATTGGAGATTTGGGAAAATTTGTTGATTCATTACAACCTTAAATATTATTTTACGAGAAAGGTAGGTCTGATTTATCGCTGCACGACTGGTGATGTAGAATCCTGGCGCCCTTTGAAGATTGTAGTTTGAAGATAATTTTCAACCACCCGTGTCGCAGACTGAGAGAGCCGAGGTGAAAACATCGATACGTGCAGTGAGTTACCCGTGGGTAGAATATTTCGGTGTTTGCAAATTTGTTACCAGAAAGTGTGTTGGTCTTGTCAATTTGTCTTGTTGTTCCCCGTGGGGATTTGTGCGCAGGTTTTTGGTAACAAATTTATTTGGCGCCCAACGTGGGGCCAGTTTGGAATTCTCATATATTTTTGGGATCCATTCTTTTATTTTTCAGTTTACACGCCATATCGTGTGGTCAACTTCGAGATTCTTTTTGGGTACGTTCCTGGAATATCGAGTCCTGAGATATATTTCCTTTCGAATTTTGCGTCCAAATTCACCAATAATTCTAACAGTTTTGAAACTTGGCACATTTACTTAGAGGTGAGCTCTAGCGGGAGTGACGTGAAACAAGGCACTTTTTTCGGTTTTTCGCTTTTACCTCGGAAACTATTTGTCCTAGCAAAAATATAGTCATATGCAAAAATAAAGCTTATAATATTTGCTACAAAAGTGATCCTATGAATTTTTTTCGTACCTGTATAAGTATAGAGTTATTTGGCGTTGAAGATAGGGCTTCCTTTTCGACTGCCAAACTAGCGCTGGTTTTCGTGGACAAGCTACAACCGCAAACGTTTTTAAGCGTTCGCTTGAGCAACAACCTATAGATCTGGCTGTGTCCGTCCATCTGTTCACCTCCACCACACAACTACCCCCACCACACCCCTATTTCAGAAGTAGTTTTGGAGTCTAAAGAAGTTACAGCATAATCGATAATACAAGTTTTTATTTCACAGATTTGAAATGAAATACTTGAACAAAAAGTAAAATTAAAAAAGGGAAAGTAGTTAAAGTAGTAAAAAAAGTTCACCCGGTTTTAGGTCCCAGGACTTTTGTATAATTCATCACTAGAAGCCTCTAAGTAAATGTGCCAAGTTTCAAAAACTGGACTATATAACTGTCTTAGTAGTATAACAGGGTGTAGAGGGGTTCCCATGTCCAGTAGCAATTTCCAAAGTTGTGGCCAATTCATGCAATCGAAGGCCTTACTATAGTCGAGAAAGCATAGATACGTAGGTTTCCCGAACTCGCTTGCTTTCTCGATGATTTGCCGTACTTTCATGATCTGCTCTCTGGTGCCTTTCCCGCTTACGATTCCAGTTTGTTCTTCTGGGATTTGCCACTAAGAAGTTTTTGAGTCGGTTTAGTAGAATTTTGAACATAACCTTACTTGGGTGGGATATCAGTGCGATGGTTCTGTAGTTATTACATTTTGGACTTGCCCCTTTTTGTGGAATAAAAGTGGATGAACTCCAGTCACTTGGCTACTGTCCTGTTTGTCAGATCTTATTGCAAATTTTCCATAACAGCTCAACACCTTCTGGAGTAAGCTGTTTTAGCATTTCTGCACTCACATTATCTTCATCTATGCATTTGTTGTTTTCTAAATAACGGATAGCTTGCTCGACTTCTTCTCTTAATACAGCAAGTTCCTGCTCGATTTCCATGATAGAAGGAAAATGTACTGCTTCTTGGTGGTTTGCTTCGCTTGTGTACACGTTTTCACAGTATTTTCGCCATACCTCCACTTCGTCATCTATCTCATTAAGGACTTTCCCCTCTTTCTTTTACTATGTTCCAAGTTTCGTGGGTAATCCGTTGTTTGTTTTTTATTTTCTTTTTGTGTTACGGGCCAATCGAGCTTTTCCGACGACCCGTAACGAGATAGATGGAAAAAGGCCTACAGCTTAGCTCAGAGGAGTAGGGGGAGTTCGTAAAAATCGCTCATGGGAGGAAATCTTTAGTTGTGGTCAGGGTTAGTCAAAATAAGTGGGCGCCACCTTCCAAATCCAGCTGTTTGTAGGCCCTCGTGGAAGGCCGAGAAGCGAACAGCTTACGAGAATGGAACTTACCTTTATTGTGCCTCCTCCTATATATTTAAAGCTTGCAAAATTCTTACACAAACAATTACAAAAGACACAATAAGAGGCAGTAAACTTTTAACACACATATAATTAAACGGTTAACAATGACAATACAAGAAAATGACAAGTGATAACGCTATAAGTTTGGATTACATAATTTCGAAATGTTGCGTAAAAGTTCTAGAATAAGGGGACACGTGAGTTCTCGGAAGCCTCCGCTTCCGAGGTCAAGCCCGAGAAAAACAAGAGTCTGCAATTTTGACACAAAAGAAACTGTTAACATATCTCAAACTTAGAAAGACACAACAAAATAGCGAAACGGTAACGAGACGATAACGGAATTAACTGAAGGTTCAATCTAACAACGAGATACGATAGGCGATAAAGAAAAGAAAATGACTTCAAAATATGCGACATACCAAGTGCCTTGATGACAAACACAAAGACAAAAGAAAACGACAAAATAAGTCTCGAAAACAATCAAAAATTACAAAAGCGGAAGATAAACGAGAGCGAAATGAAAAAAAAAACGACAACAAACAAAAATGAACGACAATAAACGAAAACGACAAGACAGTTATACGAAAATAAACGACAGCAAACGGAAAAAACGAAAACGATACGAGAATACGTCAAAGTTGCGCGAAATTTCGGAACAAGGAACTAAAATATCCAAAAAAGATCCTATAAAATTCAAAAAACGTACGACACTGGATTCTAAACAAAAGATGAAGGCAAAAAAGATTCAGAAAAAATCTACGAGAATTCGCTAAAATTCAAAAAAATCTGGAAATTTAAAAAAGTTTTAACAGAATCTGAAATATTCACAAAATTGGGTGGTTATTTTTAAAGAATTCTACAAGGAAATTTAACAAAACAAGAATATTTCGACAAAGGTTTACTAAAACACGGGAAATTACAAGGAAAACTTAAGAAAATGCAGAAAAAATCCCAAAAACAAATATTGGGAATCATAAAAAATTCAAATGCGGGAAATATGACACACAGTTACGGGAAAATTCGCGAAAACAGTCGGGAAACGTACACAACTTTTCAAAGAAAAGAGTTTACACGGAAATTCTTCCAATAAGCGAGAAAAAATGGCGAAAAGGACGCAAAAAGGCCAAAATTTTACTAACGAAATCGATGGTACAAAAAAAAACAAGGTTACGGGTGCGAAAAATCTTATGAAATCGATGGCAAAGAAAACAGCCCCACGTTAAGGGTGTCAAAACTTTCTAGAAAGGACGCAAAAAAAGGACCCACGTTGCGGCGCAAAAACTTTTGTTACGGGCCAATCGAGCTTTTCCGACGACCCGTAACCAGATAGATGGAAAACGGCCTACAGCTTAGCTCAGAGGAGTAGGGGGAGTTCGTGAAAATCGCTCATGGGAGAAAACCTTTAGTTGTGTACAGGGCGAGTCAAAATAAATGGGCGCCACTTTCCACATCCAGCTGTTTGTTTTATTCATATAAAGCGACAAATTTTAAACGAACATAACATTTGTTTTGTTGTAGCATTTATGCTTTGGTAGTTAATAAAGTTGTTTTGAAGCCTTGCCACATTTCTTCTGGGCTCGTCTGACTTAAGTTATCCGAATTGATCACTAAGTCTTGCCACAGTTTTTGTTTGAACCTTAGATCAAATCCTTGTCCGCCCCAAGGTTTGAATAATCCAAGCATACGACCCTGTTAGGCAGGCAGGGCCTAAGAACAAATATTGCGCAAACTTCTAGAGCAAATCTTTGTAAAGGCAGACAAGCTACGGGTCAGTCCTTACCTGATAATGCTGGGTGTAGTTCCCAAATGACGCGGTCTAGGCCGAAAGTAAATTGCTCAATGTTTTCAGGTTTCAAGGAGGGAGTTCTTTGTTCTATTTTCTTTGTTTTATATGAATTCTGACTAGCTAGCAAGAGTTTATGGTCACTTCCACGCTCGATTCCAGGGATAGTTTTTACGTTATTGACGCTTGATTTCCATCTAGCTATTATGAGGAAGAAGTCAATTTAATTCTTGTATTGTCCTTCGGGAGATATTCACGTGTAGCGCGTCTTGGATGTTGAGGGAATAGATTATTTTTAAAAAAAATGTTTTCTATACAGAACTCTACGAGTTTTTGACCAGAATCATTCCTTGTGCCTAGACCGTATCTTCCAACCATCTGCCTTATGTGTCCGTCTTCTTGTGGTTGCCCCATTTTTACGCCAAAATCGCCTTGTATGCCCTTTGCTGGGTGTTTCTCTGTAAGCTGTAAGCAATTGTTTTATTCCAGACTGTTTTGAATTCATGACTCACCAAGTCAAATTCTATGGTGGTCCTTCTTTAAAAAAAATTCCCTACAAGATCACAGCAAAAAAGTGAGCGATTTAAAAAAGTCTATGGTGTCTAATCGTTATACTATACAAATTTTTTAATAGAATTGTGATATCTAAACATGAAAATACATATAATAAACATTTCATTTAAAATAAAGAACTGACATCGCTTCCAGTTAAAGCAGCCATTAAAAATTGATTGTTTTTATATTTTCCAACAAAAACTTACTCTTTTATTTACTACTTTTTATTTAGATGCTATGTTAAATAAAAACTTATTTAAGGTGTACCAACCACAATAATTGTGCTAAACCCTGTATATGTAGACGTATTAAATTTTATGACATACTAACATCTCTTGGTGGAATTGCAGAATGAACGCGTATTTCCTCAAAGAAGCCATAAAATATCAACCAATTTCCGAAAATGTAAAGGTCACAAGGAATTCCATGAGGTATAGAGGATTTGATGGGTTTGTTGCTGCCGTGTCACCATTCAATTTCACTGCTATTGGTGGAAATTTGGCCTATACTCCCGCACTTATAGTATGTATATTAATATAAAAAGCTAGTAGAAAATTTAAAAAAGAAATTTTTCATATTTTATTATTTTTCTATGTTTAGGGTAATTCAGTATTATGGAAACCAAGCGACACAGCTCTGCTTTCAAACTGGGTCATCTTCAAAATTTGTAGAGAAGCCGGTGTTCCACCAGGAGTAGTTAATTTCATCCCTGCTGATGGTCCTGTATTTGGTGATGCTATAACTGCCTCCAAATACCTAGCTGGTATTAACTTTACAGGAAGTGTGCCGTAAGTTTATGATTATACAAGATTTTATAAAATTCAGTGGTTATAGTTTATATGATCTTTGTTTTGACTGTTAACAAAATTCAAAATCTCCATATGCATTTTTAAAATCTGGGAAAATTTCGCAATTTAAAAATATCTTATGGATTTATTTAAACAATTATCAATGTCTCAAACATAATAAACTAAAAATTAAATTTTATTTCAGTGGAAATGAATATATCCACTAGACATTCTAAAAATAATTTGAAAAATATTAAGGATTATATGAAATAATTAATAATATCATAAGTATGTGTGGATATTTTTTGAAATATTAAAACATTTCTGAAATTCTATATTTAAAACTAACATTGGATATTTTGACGTTATTATCTACAAAAAAATATCATTTTGTATGTTCAGTACCAGCACACACACCTAGATGGCAGTAATTTCCAAAAATGTCTTCAGGATTTTTAAATATTCTAATAATTTCTGAGTTTAAGTTCTCTATTTAAAACTAGTGTGGACAATTTGAAATTATTGAATATTTATAAAAGATTTTAAAAACCCTGTAGACCTTTTTGAAATTAGTGCCATTTAGGTTTGTGTACTGGTACTGAACATACATAGAAATTGATATATTTTTTTTATAGATTAACTGCAAGAATACAAAAAACTATATCCAGTGAATCTATATTTGTAGGATATTTTAAATATAATTTAATAAAAAAAAAATTTGGTTTCTCTATTTAAAAATAAGGTGAATGTTTTGAAATTATTACAATATTATTTTTTAAATTCTTGTAGATGTTTTTGGAATTTACTGCCATCTAGGTTTGTGTGGTGGTACTAAACACAGATGAATATAATATTTTTTTATAGGCTGACACATAAGATATCATAACACTTGTTTAATTGATACTATGGATTTTGATAGGATGGATTGTCTTAAAGTGGATAATCTATATAGGTCACGCCCATGCGAACATGACTTTGATTACCAGGGGTATGGAGAATTATTTCGTTTTGTGTTAGTTTATAGCCTCACAAAGCGCCGCTACTGAATATAAATCGCTGATTTTAAAAGAAACGCGTCAATTTCGCCTATTGTGCTAGGCAAACAACCTATACCGACAACTCAAGCATGCTAATGACCACAGATCAAATTAATTCCAATTCTAAAAAATAAAATTAATCTTTATTTAGTGTCAAACAATTGTTAGAAAATTTAAATCAGAGGGATGCGTAATAAATTCCCATAAAATAAAAACTGAAAGTAATCACGTTTTAACCGAAGAAATGAAATGAAATATTTTATGCTACGTTGAATAATAATAATTAAAAAAGTTTGCGATCGCCGGGAATTGAACTCGGGTCAACTGCTTGGAAGGCAGCCATGCTGACCATTACACCACTTTGTCGTTGATGTATGTGTTTTGTACAAAAGAAATATAATGTGCACGGACCTTACGGAAACATCATCCTGTCGATTTTTATTTAATGAATAAGTCATCATCTGTGTCCTATATACCTACAAGGTGAAATACTTATTTAATATAAACACTGCATCAACATAACCTTCATACTCAAATAATTCACAACTATAGTGACGTTTGTTTCTGATTTTTAGTTGTCTGTATAGTTGGTTGCCTACACCATAGGCGAAATTGACGCGATCTTTTTAAAAGTATACATAGGCAATGTATACTAAAAAGAAAAATTCCCTGTGTATATAATAAATCGAAATATTAATTTTAAAATGCCCTGTAGACATTTTTAGAAATTACTGCCATCTACAAAGCGCATCAAATAGAATGAAAAGAACGGAATTAGCTTGCCCAAAACAAATAATTGGTGCAATCTATGGAAGCATGATATTGAAATGAAATATTTTGTAGTACAGTCAAACCTCTTTGACTCGAAGTGGGAGGGAAAGTAAAAAAATTCAATTTATCGAATTTTTAAATAACTTTTTAGTTGTCTGTATAGTTGGTTGCCTACACCATAGGCGAAATTGACGCGTTCTTTTTAAAAGTATACACAGGCAATGTATACTAAAAAGAAAAATTCCCTGTATATATAATAAATCGAAATATTAATTTTAAAATGCCCTGTAGACATTTTTAGAAATTACTGCCATCTAGGTTTGTGTGGTGTTACTAAACACAAATGAATGTGATATTTTTTATGGATGAAATACAAGAATACAGAAAACTCGATTGATTCTGTATTTGTAGGATATTTTAAATATAATTTAAAGTTAGTATCAAAAATATATTTAAAAGAAAAATTTTGTTTCTCTATTCTAAAATAACGATGATTTAAAATTATTACAGTATTATATTTTAAAAATAACTTATAAATTCTTGTAGATATTTTTAGAACTAACTGCCATCTAGGTTTGTGTGATGGTACTAAACACACAGATGAATGTGATAATTTTTTTATAGGCCAACAACAAGAAAACAAAACTGTATTTCTATATTTGTAGAATATTTTAAATGAAATTGAAAGTCAGATCATAATTATAATAAAACGAAAAATCTATTTTAAAATACCCTATAGGCATTTTTGGAAATTACTGCCATCTAGGTTGTGTGTGCTGGTACTGACAAACGGATATGATATTTTTTATAAATCAACAACAAGAAAACAAAGAACTGTATCCTGTGATTCTATATTTGTATGTTATGTTAGTGTCAAATTATTAATATATTTTGGCCCATTTAAATATCTTTTAAGATGTTTCTATATAGTAAAATTATAAGCATTTTGGATGTATTCAGTTTATACAAGGTAATTCACGAGAAATACAAACCTACCACTGAAAAAATAGGCAACCAATAATACATATCAGAAGATACTGCGATATTTGAATTTTTATTGACGGTATTATTTGATAAGCTTTGCAGTTTACAGGCTGAAGTCAATTTCATTCAATTTAGAGTTGGTAGAGCAGACACCTCTGATTTACAATACCCTCAATAAAAATGTAGATATCGCTGTACCTGGTGAAATGTATTTTGGGTTGCCCATTTTTTTTTATAATATTACTCTCCCGTGAATTATCCAGTAGTACACACCCAAAAATATGTAAGATACTGATAATTCAATAAATATTTATGGGATATTTTCAAATCTCATTTATTTTGAGTTGAAACATTATTAATATATACATTATTTTATACAAGAAACTAACCGTATTATTCCATAATATAGATTGTTTATTTAAAATAGATAATGTATCATAATTTAAAATACCAGTTGAAATTTTTAAATGTTAGTATCTTGGGCATATTTGAAAAGCAAAATCATTATGAACATAATATGTTATGCATTGCATATGCGGTTTTTATGATGGAAACTTAATAGCAGCTGCTTGAGAATATGGGTTGAGATTTACAAAACATAAAAATATCTGAAAAACCATCTTCAAACTAAATAAAAATTCCTTAAAATTATTTTTATATATTACAAATAAAATTGAGATATGTTTAATTAAATAAACATTTCTTGGGATATTTCTAAATAATATGAATTGTTATTTTGAGAAAAAAAATTGTCATTAAAAACTGTTATAGTGTCATATACATAATACACATAAATATAAAAAAAAAACAATACACATTTCAAGTATTTGATCAATACAACCCAAATAGAATACTTGTTTTGTGAATGTTTACTATATTTTGTGTTCCCTATCAAAACCTCTACTGGTTCTAAAACCATAATAGATCTGCAAAAACTTATAAAATCAAAATTAAAACACCAATGTGTTGTGGTGAGAACTCTCTAATAATTTTTAGGCCTTGTTTGTCTATTTTTTTATATTTTGACCAGTAATTTATAAATTGCATAACACCCTATATAATTAATTAGCATTAATAAGAATAGCAAAATAAATTACAATCTTTATTAATAGAACGTTTACACGACTCTGGAAGCAAGTTGGTGACAACATGGGAAAATATATAAATTTCCCTCGTTTAATCGGCGAATGCGGTGGCAAAAACTATCATTTTATCCACAATACAGCTGACGTGAAATCTGTGGTAAATGGCAGCATTCGCTCCGCATTCGAATACTGTGGACAAAAATGCAGCGCTTGTTCCAGAATGTATGTTCCTGAATCATTATGGCCAAAGGTAAACTTTCCATTGCTATTAATATATTATGTTTTTATTGTAAATGTATTCGCAGATAAAGGAAGGCCTACTGGAAGTGCGAAATTCATTGAAAATCGGCGATCCAACAGAGTATGACACTTTCACAGCTGCGGTTATTGACGAGAAAGCATTTAAGAGAATTAAAGGCTACATTGACCATGCTAAAAAGTCATCTAAAACAGAGATTATTGGTGGAGGTCGATGTGATGATAGGTAATATTGTGAAAGTTTAACAAGTAAATTTTCCTCGATGTTAATTAAATGCACAGAAATGTCCATATTTTGAGGTTATGTAATTCAAATTGGCTTTGAGTAGTACAGTGCCAAAAAGATCCCATTTAGAAAATCCCTTGCAAGAAAGCTTGGCAGTTACTGGAAATGTTTTATGTATAAAGTATAATCTTGCTTTTGATGAACACATAACCTCACTTAATAAGGTTATGTAATTAAAATTGGCTTTGAGTAGTATTTTAAGTGCCAAAAACATCCTATTTAGAAACTCCCTTGAAAGAAAGCTTGGCAGTTACTGGAAATGTTTCATGTATTAAGTATAATCTTGCTTTTGATGAACACATAACCGCACTTAATAAAGATTGCTACTGGTGAAAAATATAAAATTAACAGTGTAACGCTAGTATATGGAATGTTTTTAACAAGTGATACAATATAACATTAAAACATCAGCCCTGTATTAACAAAAAAAAATTATCGACAAAGTAACTGACATGTGAATATATTTATAAGCCTAAAGAGTCCCATTACGCAGGAATGCCTTTAGTGAGCGCATCAAATAGAATGACAAGGCCGGAATTAGCTTACCCAAAACAAATAATTGGTTCAATCTATGGGAGCATGATATTGAAATGAAATATTTTGTAGTACAGTCAAACCTCTTTGACTCGAAGTGGGAGGGAAAGTAAAAAAATTCGACTTATCGAATTTTTAAATAACTTTGTACTGATTTTTTTTATATTACATACATATGTATTTATTTAAGAATTACACAAACATAGTTACAAATTTTATATGGTGGGTACATTTAATTAAATTGCTTAAAAATAATCATCATCATCATCAATCCTGTCGCTCCTTCAGAAGCATAGGGCGTCGTGTCATTCGACGATTCTTCGGCATTTCTTGGCGTTTCCGCCTATATGGTAACAGAGTTGCCAGCTCTGTACCATGTTCACTCTAGCTGTTACACTGTTCTGTTTCTTTTGCTGTTTTGTTGAGTTACCACTTTCTAACCTTCACTGGTGCACTACGCACACAACACTACATAATGTCCTCCATTCGGCTTGTCCTTTGCCATCTTTTTTATTTCATTCCATTGAAGTCCTTTCTCGGTAATTTCCTTTTGCGTCGTCTTTCTCCATATGGCTTTTGGTCTTCCTCTCTTCCTTTTACCTCTTATATTGTGTTCCAATGCTTGTTTTGTTATATCAGTATTCGGTTTTCTTAACGTATGCCCAATCCATTTCCATTTTCATCTTTTTATTGTTGTCCTCGGTTCTTGTTGTTCTTTCCTGTAATTCTTCATTTCTAATTGTTTCCGGCCAGTATATTCCTAGGATTCGTGTAAGGCATTTGTTCATGAATGTCTGTAATGTTTTTATGTGCATTTCATTTATTGTCCACGATTCTGAGCCGTATAACAATATCGTTTTTACATTTGTGTTGAACATTTTAATTTTTGTTTTCATATGTATTTCTCTTGATTGCCAAATTTTCTTTAGTGCGTTAAAGGCTTTGTGTATTCTTAATTTTATGTTCACTTCACTTGTTCCTCCTTCGTCTATAATGCTTCCCAAGTATGTAAATCTGTCTACCCTCTGTATCTGCTCCCTGTCGTGTTGGTTGTTCTCTATTCCTATTTTCTTCTTGCCTTTTTCTATTTTCATAATTTTGGTCTTATTCTTATTTATCTTCGGTCCCACTTTTTCTGCTTCTTCCTTTAGTTTGTCTAGCTTTTTTCGCATTTGTATTGAGCTTTCTGTCAATGAACAGGCATCGTCTGCAAATGGTATGGCTTCCAGTTTATCGCCCTTACCTCCAACTAATTCCTGTCTTCTTATCTTCCGTTTTTCTCATAACCCAGTCTATTATAACCAAAAATAGTATGGGTGACAGGACACATCCCTGTCGCACCCCGCTTTCGATCTGTATATTTATTGTTTATATCAATTCTAGTGTAATTCGTATATAGAAGTTTGATCATGTTTATGAGCTTCTTTGGCATTCCATATGCTTTTAAGATTGTCCACATTTTGTCCCTGTTTATTCTATCAAATACTTTTTCGAAATCTATTAAAGTTATTTGGAGTTCCTTTTGCCATTCATTTGCTTGTTCAATGATAGTGTGCAGTATAAATATATTATCTATGCATGATCGCCTCTGTTTGAATCCTGCCTGGTTGTTTCTTAGTACCTTTTCTATTTCGTCTTTAATTCGATTTAGTAGTATTCTTGTTGGTATTTTGCTTGTTGTGCATAGCAGTGTTATTCCTCTCCAGTTCGAGCATTCTGTTTTGTCTCCTTTTTTTGGTAATCTTATTATTATTCCTTCGTTCCATTCTCTTTAGATTTTTTCTTCTTTCCATATGCTATTTAGTAAGTTATGCATCATGTCTTCCGTTGTTTCGTCG
>JABXWE010034172.1:0-19873 GCA_014611495.1 Limonius californicus
TTAATTTAAATTTCATTAATAAATTAATTCATTGTTATTCTTTAATTCCCTGTAATATGAGCCTGAACTTGCAAACCCAGTTTATTGCAACCTTTATTTCATTAAACCCTGAGATTTATTTTATCAATTTAATTATCATTTCATTTCAAAATTCATGCAGTTATATTTATTAGAGTCTCAATTTAAATATTTGTTGTGTGTAGGTGATTACATTTTCATATTTAGCACTCATCAATTTATTGATAGAATTACAATTTTTATTTACATTAATAATCTTATTTTGACGAGTGTAACACACGGCATCTAATTTTGGCTTCCACAACGTGGGGCACATGTCACGTCAACGTACACACTCACTCTCACTCTATTAAATTTTACACCTGTCTCACAGCAATATATATATCCTGTTTGCCACGTGTTTTCAAATTCGCCATAGTTGGGGGTAAATAGCCATAATCCTCCACGCTGGCTAGACGGGTTGGAGGATGGGGATAGGATAAGGGTAGGATTAAATGATGGTAATGGATAGGATTTGGAGTTTGGACATGGTTGTCCGTGGGTGATGCAACTGGCGTAAGACAGGAAGAAATGGAAGAAGAAAGGGGAGGCTTATACCCAGGAGTGGGTTGCAAGGGGCTGTTAAAGAAGAAGAAGAAGAAGAAGAAGAAGAAGATCCTGCTTTATTTTCGAGATTTAAATTTGAAACTATAACATCAAATTCAAGATACCGGCTGTAAATTCGGCATTCAGTGCACGCAGAGCACATCGGGAATCGGTGTTTTTGATTACAATATCCGATTGATAAACAACAATGAACAATAAAACATGGCACAATCCTTCCGGTGCAACAAAATGTTCTGTTCCTTTTTCGATTCTTTTAACTTCTTCCACTTTCTAGAGTATCAACGGGCCATCTACACGTATATCTTGTTCACGAACATTAGCAAACCAACGTTTCAATACAGATTCCACTTGATCTTATTTCCAGTAACATTTCTTTTAGTGTTTAAACTGTGTTAAAGTGGCTGTGAAATGTTTAATTGTGCTGCGGCATTCCATTGGCTTATTTTCGGCAACTTATCATATTATTCTAAACTGTTAACTTTTTCTCTAATGCTCAGTTAACGTCTCTCATCTACGTCAGCCATTGCAAAGTGTTAGAGAATAGAACCGAGTTAGCTGCTGCCAACCGATCTGCAGGTTCGAAAATGAGATCCAGTACCAACCACGTTTGAAACTACAAACATGCATGCAAACAATGATAATATAAAACGAAATCATAATTACTATAAACAATGTTCTTCCTACGTAGTCATACGAAGACAGACTTTTAAGTTTTTACAAACGACCACTAGGTGGCGGTATTGAGATGTGTCATTACTATTTTCGCAAAATTTGAAATTTGCTTTTGTGAAAACAGTGACAGCTTAGAAACTAACCGAGTAGTTTGTTTACAGTGAGCGTTTTAAAATAGCAATTTTGTGAAAAAAATTGTAATTTCACGTGAAGGTTTTTGTTGGATGATTTTTTACGATTTTAGTAAAGGCCTAACTCAACAACAATGCATAGAATCGCTTCTTTCAACTTTTGGTAATGAAGCACCATCAGAAAAGACTGTTTACAATTGGTTTGCAGAATTTTGTCGTGGTCGTGCGTCCGTCAGTGATAAATTTCGTGAAGGTCGACCAAAATCGGTTGTTATTCCAAAAGACATCGATGCTGTGCGCAACATGATTGAAAAAGATCGGCGTGTGACTTACAGTGAGATAGAGGCATCCTTAGGCATATCGAAGACTGCAGTACATTCTATTTTGCATGAACTTTTAGCTGTGAAAAAGATCTGTCCTCGATGGATTCCGCATAATTTAACCGAAGCTCAAAAAAGGTTCGTGCTAATTGGTGTAAGGAAATGCTGAAAAAATTTGGAGCGAGGAACTGCAAAATCCTTATACATCGTAACAGGTCATGAAACTTGAACAGATTCGTATGAACCGGAAACTAAGCAACAATCCGCTGTTTGGGTATTCCAAGATGAACCGAATCCCACAAAAGTTGTTCGTTCACGAAGCACTTCCAAGAAAATGTTTCTTGTTTCTTGTTTCTTCGGTTGCACTGGACATATCGCAACTATTCTTTTAGAGGATCGAAAAACAGCTAACGCTGAATGGTATACAACAATTTGTTTCACAGTAATCATCGATGAAATCAGGAAAATCGACCGAAAACGTGGCATCATTCTTCATCATGACAATGCTAGCTCTCACACAGCACGTGAAGCAATTGAATATTTGAAGGAGAAAAGCATCAAATTAATGTCTCATTGCTCGTATGCACCTTATTTATCGCCTAAGGACTTTTTGTGTTCCCGAATGTCAAGCAAAAAATGTTTCGAGAATTGTTTTGAACGCATGCAGAAATGTACAAATCTAAAGGCTTAAAAAAAAATTTTTACTTTCCTTGTTTTTGTAAAAACTTAAAAGGCTGTTCTCATATATGTCCGGCCCGTTCTTCGTGAAAGTGATAACAATACTAGTATAATAACATTATCCATGATTCTAATAAGCGGCGTGCACTGTATTGCCTTGAAGTTTGAGGTCTGGATTTCTAGTACAGATTTTGATTTGAAAGGCGAAATTTTGAATGAATGTTGTAATTGACGATGCTAATTTCGAAGTTTCTTTCTGAGTTCAAAATCTATCACATGTATACTCGACCTACCGACATGTAACTCAATATACTGCCTTAAAACGTGAGATCGCCACCTCAGACATGAAACCTTTAGGACAAATATGAAAGCTTGATTTAATTATTCAAATCTCTATTTTAATTTCGATTTTTCAACTTTAAACTCAATGTAGTGACCTTAAACTTGAGAGCTGGAATAGAACTTCATATATTAAACAGGCAGAGGGTGGACATCACTCACACAGAAAACTTGGAAATTTTATATAATTGTCGGTAATTCAATTTCTTGATTGTAATGCATTTTGTAGGTAGCGGTTGTCCTGGCACATTTGTTTGACGGTCCCTCGTTCACATTCCGGTGTAATATGTGCATAAACAATAGTTGGTTTTATTAGAATAGGAACTTACAATAAGAAGAATATTTTTAATACCATTAAAGAGCTACCAAAACGACCCTAAATAAGCTACAATTAGCGCTTTCTATAGTCATTGTAGTTAAGTTAATAGGCGACCCTTTAACCTGCGATGTATTTTAAAATTTTACTGGAGAACAAACCCAGCATTGAAGTAAATTGATAAAATTATCAACATCAATTAACAACAATTAACAAATCATAAGAAGTGATGATAAAAAATTGTCAAAAGTAATGCAGAAACTTATTTAATGCATTTTTTCTTTTACTACAAGGTACCATCCATGCACACAACTCCAATTTCAAAACATATCTAATTTAGTAATTTTCATCAAATCCGAACAATTCCAAGACTCCACATCAAATACATTTTGTGGTCTACTACAAGCATTGGCTTTTACATTGGCTGCACCTCGCTTTTCAGCGTCCAGGTAGACGGTTCTAAGCTCCTTGGTGGACACTCCTGAAGAGAAAACTTCTAAACAGCCATTGAAATAGATTTATATAGGTAGGTTTAGTTATAAGTTGACTCGTATTTATTATTTCCATAGGCTAATTAGGGTATTTATTAGCCTATGATTATTTCTCAATAGCCTGTGACAATAATTCATGCCTTGGCGGATAGGGTAACGAATATAATGGTATGCCGATGTAAAAATGAACATTTGCATGTTCGGTTTAGGATCTCCTTAATTAAACGTATTAGCTCATTTTATTCTATAAATGATATTAATCGAAATTATCTAATGGCTTCTGTAAGAACAATAACTATTCATAAGCGTGAAATTTGTTATTCAAATTACATCAATCAACAAAATTGCGGCAATTGTTCTTCTAACAGCATTTTGAATTAGTTTTTCCGCGCCATCCTTGACCGATGCAGTTCCTATTTACAAACAAGGTAAACTAAACTTGTTTATATTTATGTTTATGTATACAAGATAATGTGAGGTACACAACATAAATCTTGTCCTTTTGAATGGAGGAACAGATCAAAACCGACTCCAACTGGTTCTTTAGCAAAGTTCAACTATTCTAATATAAATGTTATCACTTTGATGACTTGAATGTCATTTCATTGATGTTTATTATTAACGGAGATTGCTTTCATTACCAAGGAAATGTAGGAAATAATTTGACGCATTTTAGTAAATTTTCCGATATTATGGAATTTTTCTGTTTCTTTTTTTATCGATGATTGTATAGGATATTTATTGTTCATGTTTATGTTTCATATATTTGTTTTATGTTCTAAAGCTATAGTTTTGAGAATAAGCAAATCTAATAAAGGTTTATTTTTATTTACTACTACTACTGGACTTTGTTAGCACGAATAAATTGCTACACTAATTGTGGTGTGTGCTAATTAAATAAAATAAAGTTTGAACCAATTAATTGTTAAACGAGAAAATAAAACAGTTGCTTGAATTATTCATTTTCTGACCGACCTTCGTATATTGTTATCGCATTTTGACCTCGTCTTTTGGTAAATTATAATTTTAGTTGCGATGCGAGATGAGGTCAATAAATATTATAGCAACAAAATGTTTATTGTTAAGTAATTTTATTGCAGCAGAGCTTTTATTTTTGTTCCAGCAAAAATAAATCATAGTATCGCAAAAATTAAATGCGTCAGTCAAAATAGTTTACAATAACACACTGTATTATTATTGTATATTATTGATGGGTTTAAACAGTTGTAATAACAGATATATTTGTCACTAAGGACAACAAGATTTTTCAATTGCGAAAGTCTTAAAGCGATCGTAAATATAAATTATTTTATCTGTTTTGTGTATGTAAAACTTTTTGCACAATCATAGCAGTTGCTATCGTATTTTAAATTCCTTGAATTGCTCCGAGTCGGGTTTGTTTCTTTTTTTGGGCCAGACTGATTTCTTTCCAGATTTCGCGATTTACGTGAGCACAGAAAAAAATACAAGTGATTAACCCGGATATAATATTATCTGCAATTTTGACTTGTAAACCAGAATGCATTTCCTATTTTGTTAAAAATGAATATCTTTGTAAAATGTATCCTTGGGCGTTCAGAAATATAGTATACAGGGTGCCTCTGCTAAGACGAATCAACTTGAAGTTTCGGTTATTTGAAATATTAGAAAAATTATTGTTGGACAGATTGTAACAGGTGTGCCCTATATGTATACGTACGTCAAAATTATTTTTTGGCTCTCTGACAAGGTTAAAGAATTTTAGAAACAATTTAAAACATTATTTATCAAAAATTAAAATTTAAAATGTTTTCGATCCGGTAGTTCAAATTGCATTTGCTCGAATACAACTGATGTTGATTGCAGTCATTCTGACGTTAATTTACTTAGTGTTAATTCGTTTATAAAATAACTAAGAAACCTAATTCCCGGATTGTCACTAATATAAGCAGACGGTTAAAGCGAGAGGATATGACGTAACAGGTTACGAATCCCAACTGATTATATTTTAAATTGTTTACGTTCTAACTGTGGTTTTTGTTAGGATTAGAGGAACTATCAATTGCTATTCTAATCTGGTTTCTATTATATTTGTTAATACCAATTCTTACTATCAGTAAGGTTTGATGAACCTTTGGTAAAAAGTAAGATTGGAACTTCCGAATGAAATCCAAAACATTTTTTAAGTTATTTTAGGAGAACAAAAATGAAAAAATGCAACATTAAAGAGAACAACGTTTTAAGTAAACCATACCAATCAAACTTTAAATTTTTAAAATATAATTTTTGTTGGGGTTTCTGAAAATTGTTTAACCTTGTCGGAAGACAAAAAATTATTTTGATAGTGCCTATAAATAGAGGGCACTACCTATTACAATCTGTCGAAAAATAATTTTTCTGATTTGCCTTAGCAGACTCGCCCTGTATTATATAACATACAATGATTAGGTATTTCAAGAGACTGAAAATTTAAGCACGCAATTTCTAAAAAAGGCAAAGTAAATATGTAACAAAGAAGTGCGTTTCAATGTCAAAATTAAGAAGTTATAAAGATACTTCTTTATACAATTTATCTCCGAAAAAAGAATAGCGCTCTTGCTAAAAATTGCTTAAAACCTGCGGGTTCTATTGGGAAAATTAGTAACATTTTGCATTTCCTTGTCGTGTTTATCGTTAGCCATACTCAGAACGAAATATTTCGCACATTCTTTTAGCGTTCCTAAGTGGAGAGCGACGTACGTATAACTTACACGATCGGAACCAATGTTACATCAGCCAGTTTACCGTTTTAAAATACCCAGCGAGTTCACGTTTATTAAAGACCGACTTAGTGATAAAATCAAACTTGCAGTGTAGGCAACTTATCTTCAGCTTGCATAACTGAAAATGTAATGCCCTTTGCCCAGTAATAAGTAATCCACCCAATCAGGAAATTTAGTTTTTCTTTGTAGAGTATAGTAAAAAAATTAATTTTGATAGGTGTCTCACTGTTGTCGTTTTAGCTCTTATCAAACGTGAAAAGGCAGATTAGATACTGATACATACAGAATTCGAAGCTGAGACCTCAAAACGTTTATAAATAAATTAAGATAAATGAAAACACCTGAATATTTATATTTGCTGATGGAGACAACAACTTCATTACAGAATAAATCTTTCTTTAATCAGACAAAATTTGCTAGTACCCAATACATTTCTGTATTCTGTTAGTTGGTTCTAGTTTTTCATTAGCAAAATTAATTCGATTCAAATGAACTTGACTGGCAGGTATTTTAGATTTAGTTGTGTAATACGCAAACAATTTTTTTAAGCCAGCGTTTTCAACGTTGTACATAGCTTGATTACAAGAACAATCAAAATCTGTTAACATTAATAGGACAACTCTCAGAGTACCTCCGTAACTAAATTATATACAGCATCCTTGTAATGCGTAATATTTTTTTGGGGCAATTATAGTTTCTTTTATTTAAAGCGAAACAATCTATTCTTTACTTTAAAACCTTTCTTTGGCCTATACACAGAAGAAGATCTTTGGGTATTTCTACGTACATGGTTGAAAATCAGATATCTACTATGAGGAAAAAATTGCTGTGAAATGATATACAGACAGTAAGAGCTGTTTTGCCGATTGAAAATAGATTAAACTGAAGGCAGAAATTTGGGTTCTAAATGACGCTGTACTTTGCAGCTCCTCAGAAAAGACTGTGTGGAATATACCAATTGTATTTCCCCCATGAATTTAATAAAAGCTAATTGGGATTTATAGATAATCAATATTTTGTGTTCGAAAAAATTCCCAAGTTTCATTATACAAAAACAAAAATTCGGAAACAATAACTTCCCCTCTTCTAAAAATGTTATTGACATCAATCAAATAGTTACATCAGACCAGAAAATACGCATAATTTTGTTAGTCGGAATTTTCCTAGATAGTCACTTTGAAAAACCAAACATTGATTACTTTTAAAGTAAATCTAATTAATTCGACTTAGATAAATAAACAAAAATTACCATATCTGCTCATGTTCGCAACAAATTCTTAGAACGCTTCCTGTGCGAATAAAGATGAATAACAAAATCACACCATTTAACAAAAAAGTTTTTTATTAATGACGTTAAATCAAAATTATCGCAACAATTGAGTGTGGAATATTTTATTGCTAAATAATTGTTTGTTAATAAAGGTTGATAAAGAGGCCCATCTAAAAAAGACCCCCTGGGTCAACGGGTATCATCTACTCATTAGTCAATTCACACTGTTTTGAAAATGTGATTTTGGACAAACGTTGATTTCATCAGCCGGTGCGCGGGTATACTCACTGCCGTCAAACTTTCTTACATCATCCACTTATGAGCGTTGCTATAAATTCGAAAGGAGATGGTAACGGGTTACATTTGTGAAACGTACTCCGTGTATATATCAAGTGTTAACTTGTGATTATAAAGTGAATTTGATTTTTAAAATGGGAAGCACATTTATTGACTACAGCTACTTTGTCAACCCTCATTCTTCGAGGAGAAGACCAGCCCTTACAAGGGAATTAAGTAAGGTTTAAATTTTTTTTTAAATTAACTCCGGCAATACTAATAATTTTTTCCAAACAGCAAAACTGCATTACATGGCGCCAAAGGAAGCTATTTCTCTGGCAGAAGGAATGCCCAACGATGCAACGTTCCCGTTCGAAAAAATAAATGTTGTTCTTAAGGATGGCACAAGCTTCACCCTTAAAGGGGCACAGCTTGGGACAGCTCTGCAATACATCCCCAGTCAAGGATATCCACCACTCGTACAGTTGTTAAAGGAATTTACGCAACAAGTTCATCAACCACCCAACTGGGACCAAAGGGAACTTATGATCACCAATGGTTCACAGGATGGAATTAGCAAAGCCATCGAGATGTGTCTTCACGAAGGAGAGCCGGTTGTGGTTCAAAATCCCTTGTATGCGGGAACGGAAAGTGTTGTAAGTATTTTTGAATTTACAGCAAAAAAGTTAAGGGCGGGCGCCAGAAATTGAGTGGTTTATTTTATTGCTAGCTATATTGGGGATATTAATTAAAAGCAGCTGTTGAATGATATTTTAATATTTTTTTTTGAAGAAAAACTTTATTAATGGGGTTATTTTTTGGAATGAGATTTTATCAATTTGTTTTCATTAAAAAAATAAAAAATAGATTCAATTTGTGTTACGAAACAATTAGCAAAACACTTTGTTGTGTTAATGATATCCAATAAATAGTTTAATCAAAGTGGGCTAATGCCAAGCGTTGATAACAAGAACAATCAGCGGCAACAAAACTGACCTTCGTAATGCAATATTTAAATGAATGATGAGCATTCCCATCTATCTCAAAGTTCAACGAAACTTATTTATTAGTATTCTATTAAGATTTTTCTAGTTTGATATGTTACCCTGTTGGAAATAATAGTTCACAATCACAAAGCATTCGCGTACAGATTTAGTTTTCTCAGATGCTGAAGATTATGTGTTTTTACATGTAAAATCTTTCTTACAGTTGAAACCGTTTAAGCCGACGCTGATTCCTGTAGAACAAGACCAATATGGGATGATTCCACACATGTTAAGACAAGCGTTGGAAGAATGGAAGATTAAATGCACTATCGACGGTGGAGGATATAAAATGCCCAAACTGATGTACATTAACCCCACAGGTACTAGCTTCCATCAATTAAAATTAATTATCTCATAAAATTAATTGAAACCTTGCATTCAAAACATAATTTTTTATCAAGTTTTATACAATGTTTGTCGCAATGATGTGTCTGCTACGTTAATCAGAAATCTCGCTTTGCATCATCTAAGAGTCTTGTTTACTACCATAGCAACCAAAAGTAATTTCAAACTCTTGCCAAATATCGAACTTTCAACAGTGACTAATTAATCTGTTTTTGCAGGGTCGAACCCAACGGGAACAACTATGACCTTGGAACGCCGCGTTGAAATCTACCAAATATGTTGTCAATACAACATCCTAATCCTTGAAGATGATGCTTACTGTTTCGTGAATTTTTCGGATGAAACCCCTCCGTCTTTCCTGTCGTTGGATACAGAAGGACGTGTGATGCGTTTCGACTCCTTTTCGAAGATCCTTAGTTCGGGGTTGAGGCTGGGATGGGTTACAGGGGCGAAACCGCTCGTTAAAATCATGGAGCTGCATATCCAGAGCGCGCACCTTCACTCAAGCACGTTGTCTCAGGTAAATATCTTCCTTGAGTTGGACTTAATTTGATTTAAATACATATTCGCGAGAATTACATATCTTGAGACTGGCTTCATCTGGTTTGAGGAAGAGACCCCAGGACTGACCTCTTTCTTCACAGTGTTAAGCATCACAGTATAAATTTGTAGTGTCAAGGTTTAATTACAAACAAGCGATATGAAAAATTCATGACGCCAATAACTGTTTTGCTACATTCTTATCGGTCACACTTGAAGAGTTGCTAGTTGTTTTCTAAATTGTTGCTAAGGGGTTTTTGACCGGTTTATGAGGGTTGTTATCTGTTTTGGTCCAATGATTTTTTTCCCAACATTTGTATAATAATACAGAAAGCTAGGCAGCGAGTTATTTATAAAATTCCAACGTCATATAGAAATTATGTAAAAATGTAAAAGAAATATACCATATCAAAGGATTGCACCATTATGTAGATATCTACTTGTTTGTTGGGCGTTTTTAAAATTTATATAAACAGATATGCAAAGGCACTTATAGGGGAAAAGGTTGTAAAATTCTTGGCCTCTTTATATCCTGAAAACAGTATCCTTGTACGTGGATCTTAACAAGATCACTGCATCATTTAAAGTCTAGCTCGTTTATTCGAATGTTTCTTTAACATGCATGGTCTCCTTTTAGGCTTACCTTATTTCTGTTTTACTTGTCAAGAAAATATTTTCCTTTTAGATAGTTTACCCTTCTCACTTGCAGTGCCATTAAAGCAATTATTCATTTTTTCCAAAGTGTGAACAATCCCTGACCAACATATCATAACATTTTTGTTCTTCCAGGTTCTTACTTACAATCTTTTGAAGAACTGGGGATTCGAAAAGCTAATGGAGCACTTTGCTTTCGTCCGCAACTTTTATAAAGCCCGTCGCGATACAACCCTTGCTTCCATGGACCGCCACTTGAAAGGACTTTGCGACTGGACCGTTCCAATGGGAGGCATGTTCGTGTGGATCAAGGTACGTGGGGTAGCCGACGTCTACGAGATGCTGATGACCAGGGGAATCAAGAAGCTGATCACGTTCGTGCCTGGGCACGCCTTCATGGCTGACCCTACGGAGGCCTGCAGCTACATAAGGGCTTCGTACAGCAAGGCCAGTCGCCAACAGATCGATAAAGCGATGAGCCTACTAGCAGAGCTAATAAGGGAGGAGCAGGTGCTCCTACGAAGGAAACTAGACAATTGTACTTAATGATCGTTATTAGTTGCTTGAAAAGGTTTTATGTATATTTTGCATGTATCATGCAGCTAACTATGAGGAGCAGAAAGGGCCGCTATGGATCTGCAGCTTACTGTCTTCTCGCGATGTATGTTTATCTACGCTCCGCTAGGAAGCGCTGTATTCAACATAACAGGATTTCACGTCCTGCTAATATAAAGTGTAAACTTTGATAATGTTATCGATGCTACTAGGTACAATGTATACCTTTAGGCTACCGTGTATTATTAGTGTTAAGAATATATATGAGTTAAAATGAGCTATAATTAATTCAATGCTGAAATGAAATATAAACAGATATTTATAATAGTTTTTTTTTTGAGTTATTCTAAGAGTTGCAAAGAAGACCAAATATTTACCTTTCATTCTTTGAACGTTTTCGGTTCCGAGGTTCATCGAAAATTTAGAAGATCTGGAAGTACATATAAATAATTCTCTAGAGGTTTCCTTCATTAAATAACCACCATCCCTCTGTCCCGAATCATTTGAACTTGAGATATAAAAATACCTTGTTTTGTTGACTGTTTGCTGAATGAATATTTAAGCAATATTGGACAAAAACAGTAGCTAGTTTTTATATTACGTACTTGGTTTAACGAAAGTGCTTTGATCCACTACAAGTTAAGAGTTCCCGGATCATAACTGCTATTAACTTAACATCTCTAAACGAAATCCCACGAAATATAGTGTTAAAAAAGAAAATAGATTTGGGTTACTCCGGAAAAAACTTAGAATGAGTTTAGGGGAAATATCGCAGGACATTGGTAGAATAAGAAGCTTGCGACAGACTGATGCAGCGACCATCTGCATTTGTCTTCACATCAAATGGTATAATATGCCCTATACGTTTGTTTACGCTTTAAAATTAAAAGAAACTTAAACTGACTCGCTAATTCAAAATTAAATTAACTTTTTATATCCGCATACCATTATATACCTTCCCCGTACCGCGACTTGAGGCCGTCTACCTGATCGCTGATAAGCGAATGGTTCCTAATGGTAAAGCCAATGCATATAGCATATCACAAAATAAATTTGTTGCAGAAGATAGTATTGTTCTAATTTAAAGAAAATTAGATAAATCTTGACACTGGGGTTGTATGCTTTATATTTTTAATGGATGGTAGTTTCCAATAAGAAGAAACATTTTACTAATTTAAGTTTACATATATTATAAACGCAGCTATAGGTAGTAACAATAGAAAACGATAATGTAGCTTATTTTGAGACACTTTAGTAGCCCCCTAACAGATGAATATGATTATTACCACCTTATAGCTGAAATTGTTTTCAGTAGCTCCGGTTCCATAATAAACATTTTATATATATATATATATATATATATATCGCAGTGTTACAAGAACGCTCTTAAAGATAACTTAACTTATTACTAAATTGAGTAAAGATGTATTTTGCTGCACTTGGCAAAAATGGATTGTTTAACCACATTTGGATCGAATACGGGATGATCTTGTAGTTTCCGATGTTGGGTTGACATTGTAACGCTGTGTAACTTTGAATGCTAGGTTCTGGGTTTGTTTTATTTCTTTACGGTCTATTTGATAAAGGTGCGGAGGAATGTATCAATCTTATTTGTGCATTGTTGAGCTGGAATTAAGAAAATATAAGTAAAATTGTAACCAGTTTGATAGTTACATACTATTTTGTAGTTTTGTAAACGCTATGTTTTTCATTTGGAAAAACTATGGTTATAGTGATATGCTAGAGTATGTCAAGAAGTTATTAGTTGATTTTGATAAACATTTAATTTAATTTTAAGAGTTTATTTAAAATTTATGGTAAAAATATTTGTGAATTTCTAAATGCATTTTCAAAGATATACCAAGTGAGGTAATAAAATGTTCATATTTTAATGTACAACACAGTGGTGTTCAATTTTGAGGCGAGATAATCTATAAGAAAGTTATTGCAATTTATAAGAATTTGTTAAAATTTGGTCATTTAATACTTGGCCCTAATTGGCTGAATTTGTTTGGGTCGAATTATTTTTGTTGCTGTTTGTATCCTGTTTCCTTAGCAACGGGGGAAAAATAGAAGTTTGATAATTAAAAAGTTGAAGTAATTGCGAAAATATCACCCGTACGTTAGTTAAGGCAGCTCCTCAAATTTATTTAATTGTGTGTCCATTTATGTTTTATGGCAATAAATTAAAGTGTTTTGTGTTTGAGTACATACTCGAAGTTGTTTTATAGTACTTACCGCCGAAATTGGAAAAATCCCAAAGAAAAGTAGAATTTTCGTCGCAGAATTGGAAGTTAGGGTCCCCTGATCATCTTCTGTTGCCCATCGTCGTTTTGTTTATTACTTGTTGGTCCTCCATTTTGGTATGCAAACCAAATATAAAATTTAATGTTCTTCGATTATAGCTTCATATCAACAAGATTAACAAGAACTGAATATGAATAATTATCGTTATTTAAATATATACAACAAATAAAAATACCAACATAAACGTTTTCCAGAAATCGAAGCGAAAACTATAAGTGCTTGTTGGGTAATTACCTGCTACTTACTTGTTGGTCCAAATTTTAATTAAAACAAAGAACGTTTATTGCACCAATTTCATTAAACATCTTTAGGTGACACGAGCTTGCTGTCAACTTTTGTGTATCAGCGGGGATATGCGGGTGACCGCATTCCTGGGAATTCCATTACGGTCAAATTCACATTCCATCAATGATATACCGAAGAGGGTGGGGTTTAGTGTATAAGTGTATTTAATAAAGTTAAAAAGTGCTATTTATTTTTTAAGGTTGTTTGTCATGAGTAATTCTGTTGTAAGTTACTTTGTTTGTTGAATAAGAAAGCACTTATAATTTTGAATTGCATATTAGAAAAATAATTTCTGAATGTTCTAATTTATTTTATTTCTCTGTGCCTTTTTTGTGTTTACCTTGTTTTCTAGCTTTCGAGTGTACACAGATTGCTCCAGTTATACGAGTGACCCTAGAATCGTTTCGTACAGGTTGGTGCAAAATTTATTTTATTAATCTGTTGGTTAGATAATTTGTAGTTTGATGTGTTTATTATCAGATTCACGGCAGGTTGAGTTATCTTGATAATAGTTTAGTGATAAATTTAAAAGGCGCCCAACGAATAGGTTTAACCACCCCATTATATTTTTTAATATTTTAAATCACATTGCTCAAGTTACTTTATATTCCACAGCAATGCATGTACATATAAATATACATATATATTGTGATGAATTTTGACACGTTAGCTCGGTTAATGTCTTTTTATAAGGATACTCGTTCATTATTATGATGTCTTGGAATTCGGTTTCTTTGTGAGCAGTAATAAAGGGCAGACTAAGACGCAGATAACTTCTTGCTTGGTTGGAAACACTGTCAAATTCGTATTTTGATATAAACCTATGACAAAAAGAATTATTGTTAAATATTCTTATTTAAAAACTTGTATATGTAAAGATATACATGTAGTAAGATACAATAACATGCCTCGAGCGTAGATGTAAGCTTAGCTCTGATATTTATTATACCACGAAAGAATTTGCTGTATTATCAGAACAATTTGTGGAAATGTATTTTAGACAATCGTGAAGTACAGAGTGTGTTTTAAAGGTTGATTTCGGATTTGTATAGTGTGTTTATAAAGTCAGAACTTGTTTGGGGCAATGACGCCGATGAAATATGAACATTTTTATATTTATTATTTATCTGTCAAAACATGAATTCCAATTTTGTAATTGTTCCACGTATCCTTTGATTATATTTGTGTAATTATGAGATCGTTGTTAAGGAGATTTTGTGCGTTGTTAAGAAGTTTGTTGATAAAACAGTGAACAAGAGAGCAATTTTGTAATTACGTGTGAGTGCACGCATTTTTCTTGCTCCTGAAATTTAAAATTAATTAACTTTCTTTATTATAATGAAAACACGTTTGTTCAAGTTATAAAACGAGTTTCTTTAAAAAAACGAGTAAGCTAGTTAAACTTACAAAGTAAAGTTTTGAAAAAGTGATCCTGTTCGAAGTTTGAAGACTTAGTAGCTGCGCACAGGAGCTTGGGACGCTGCATGGAAGGCTGCTTGAAGGTCATCGAAGATACTTGGAAAATATTCACATTTGGATGAAGAGATTGCTCAATAAGGTAAATTAAATATTACATACCTATGCAGGAAGCACGAGTTTTAAATTTGTCACCTGGCGCCCATTTATCCTTAATTTATTAAAAGTTGCGATATACAAAAATGTTTTCTTCGCAGTCAAAAAATTTATTTGGCGTGAAGAAGGCCAAGCCAGAATAGATATTTTGTTAAGGTTGAATTGCATTTTCAAGGTCACGATACCATATTCCTTTAAGGTAATGATGATCCGAACTTCTAGGATTTCATATACTATATTACAATAGATAGACGTTAATGATTCGTATCCTTATTCCTTTCATTCTTTAATTGCCGTTAATAAGCCACCTATATCACGAAATGGATACAGTTTAGTTAAGCTTAGGATAAAGCTAAACTGGAAAATAAATTTTCCTACGGCCACGGAAGTTAGGTACCTAAATTCGTTAGCATGTATTATTTACATCATGATGTGAAAACGAAAATATGGTTTAGAAATTTCAAGTCAAGTTCTGGAGGTCGTCGTGTCATTATTTAAAGTTAAAAATAAATATATTAGGTGTGCTAATGTACATCAAAATCTGTTTTAATTGAATAGTTCTGCTACATGTGCATTCCTTTCTATATAATTTCAAACAATATGGCAGTAGAAAAGCCGTATCCACATGATTTAAGTGCTAGATATGATATCTACTTTTGTAGTAGTTGTAGTTCAGGTTAGAACAAGTCTAGGTTAAAGAGAAAAGGGACCTCGATGGCACAGTGCAAACAAACGCTGTCACTCGAGGTCATAGTGAAATGCGGCTGAATCGGCCGCGTGTTTGAACCTCGGCTGAGGCGATGACCGTATTTCACTTCGTTAAGTTTAGGTTGTATGTTGCATGAATGGATAGTATGTAAGGGGCGCAAGCACCTCCTGAAGTAATGCGAAAGCGGTTCCGCGGTAAGGGGACACGGTAGTGTGAATGTAAAGAAAAGGTTAAAGATAAAGAATTTTTTCAATGTCAATTTACTTAGTTAGTTCTGACTTTTTCCAAAACTACTGTGTAGCTAAAAATTTATTATAAGTTGAAGTTTTTCAGTTTTTATTAGACGTAGTTATGTGATCCAAAAATCTACTTCACGATATGGTCCAGTTTAGTTTAGTTGATGACTATGTAAGATGTAGTATGTTTGTATGTTTTTGAACAAAAGTAATGTTAAACATACTTAAGTGCGCGCCGCTTAATGTGATCACATTGGGACTCGGAGTGTTGATAACAATAACCGTTTGATAATAACAAACGGCGGACCCATATTTCCGTTGCTATGAAATGTTCTCCTCGCATTTTCTTCGCAAGTTCTTCCGCTTTCTGGCGCTTCAATGGGCCAACTACTGTAGCATCATGTTCATGGGCATTAGCAACCCAGCAGATTCAACTTAAACGTTTTTTCCAGTTCGATTTCTTTTAGTATTGTCAGTTTTCTTTCTTTTTTCAGCAATTTAAGCTAAGATCACGTCTCTTTTTATATCAGCCATTGTAAATGTTTAAAATAGAACTGAGTTAGTTACTGCCAAACAGCCTGCGGGTGGTTACCTAACTTACAAGAGAGAGGAAGAAGAGAGAGACAGAGAAAGAGAACAATCCTAAAAACAATTGATTACATAAACCGAAGTCACGATAATTGTAAACGATGTTTGTTGTATGTAATGGTATACGTCCGGACGTTCTTCGCGAAAGTGACAATAATACCCGAAAGCTAACATTATCCCTGATTCCAATAAGCGGCGTGCACTGTATTATGCATTCCATACAATGTATAAACATTTTAGTTTGATATTAATTTAGGGGAAAATAAATAAAAGAAAGATTAGTTCCAGGTTTCTGAAGTGGTTGCTATTAGGTTAAAGTTGGGAAAATGATACGCTATGGATTAGGCTATGTCAACGTTAGCATATTGTTAAAATGGAAAAATGAAATCTTACAAGCTGGCCCTGGTTTTTCTAAGACCATTCACAAGTTTGAAATGAAGTTTTTCAAGGTTATAGTTTTTAAGTTGATAAAGAGGATTTTTGGTTGTACTAATAACCTGCAACAAATGTATTTTTCAAATATGAGTTACTTTACATTGCCTTGTTACTTGTTAGTCATTTTGTAGGAGTTGGCAAATAACACATACCTTGTATTCACGCGGGATGGTTAAGCTATCGATTTCTTGAAGTGATTTTAGTTTAGGTTAATTACAATTAAGTTAAGGTTAGGTCTGCTTATACTAGCAAAATATTCAATTTACGAATATTATGAAAATGATAGCAATTTTGGGCGTTCAAACAAATGTTGAAACGCCATGAAGATTCGTAAATGTAGAAGACAACGAAAAAGATTTTATCAAGCTCTGAATGTGTTATAAAACAAACATTAAAATCAAACTTCCTCCACAAAATCTTTAAATTATGTTTAAGTTTTCATATTTTATAAATAAAATAATTTACAATTTTTAACTGTATGTTCCTAAAATAACTGCAATATGAATGTGTTTCCATGTATAATAACACCAGAAATAAAAATGTGGGTCAGTAAAAAAAAGTTTTAAATGCACGAAACATACAACGTTATGCATACTACAGTGTTTTAAAAAATACCAAGTTAGGACATAAAAATTAAATTTAAAAGCTAATATAATGTTTTTTAGTATTATTACTTCACAAAATCGGGGCATAACCATAAAATAAAGGGGGAAATAAAAGAGATATAAACCGTGAAACCTCCTCTATACGGGAAAGCTCTATAATGGGGTCTTCATATTGCCTACTGGTCTTTGCCATGAGTTACGGGTTTTATTCCCTTTTTTGTGTCTCCCAACTTCTCATACATGAAATTTATATTACTTTAACTTTGTTCTCCTTTATTTATTTCTACTTATGACCAAAGAAGCTCTCTTAACCGACACTTAGCGAAACTTGTGCATTTCGGAGCGGAAAAGGGAACCAGAACGCATCTCTCCGGAAAACATGGCAAAATTCGACGGGATTTTGGGAATTAGTATAAATAGCAGTTAAAATTCCAAAAGTGTATTGTATTGAAAGTCCGTGCCATGCCAGCCTATCCCGGATTCGAAAGCGCGACGGCTTTGGCGACGGCGGTTCCACCACCGCCAGCTAGATGCTGCGGGCTGATCCCGGCGGAGAGTTATGTATCTTGTAGATTTATGTATAAAGTGTAATACCGGTAAAGCCGTACGCTGCTAAGCCGACATAGAGTGAAACACGATCTAAACGTGTGCATCATATACACAAAGTTTGTTACGGCTGTGGATTTTAAAACGCAACGAAACAGCTGTATCTGGGTTACGATCCGAAATGAAACATCCCATACATGGCCGAAATATTAAAGGAGACGTGCCCCGTGAAATAATTAAAACTTGGATTTTAGGCTTTTGCGAGTAGGTGGACGCTATGCGTCGGAAACAGATGGTTGGAAAAGCCGTTTCCTGAAAATTGTCAGAATACGCTGAAAGATTTACGAACTTAATAATTGAATACGCAAGAGAAAGTGTGAAAAATTAAGAAATTGAATTAACGACAGTTTTAAAAGATTTAATTTCATTAGTAGAGATGAGGGTAGGCTTTGATCTGATTTTATTCACAAATTTCGTAGTTAGTTTGTCGGTGCAACGGTCTCTATTGCATTTTTGAAATCAATGTCTTTCTAATTTAATATACTGGAAATAAAATCTGATTTTAAAGACACTCCTAGATTTACTAATATTTAAGACTGATTTCGTCAAAAATTTTGTTCGGCCTCGCAACTTTCAACTGTAAAGCGTAATTAATTGTTGTTGATTTTTTCTTGTTGTGTGTCTCTTTTGTCAGCTACCCCTAGTCGAAGGGAAAACTATACACACGCTTTATTTCTAAAACGTCATTATGTTGCAACCTACAACCTACTTACTCTTTACCTGATCCAGAGGTAGATATTCTGATTTTATAATATCCGTTTGGGTTTGATCGTATTCATATATTCATATTCATTCAATATATTTTTGAAAGTTTAATACTTATATATACATTGCTATCTTATATGAACCTTGATTTAGATAATCTAATAGAAAATTAAGTTATTTAGATAACTAGAAGCTATTTTATGCTTTAAACCTGAAAAATAAATTGTTAAAACCAAGTAAAGGTCATGTTCAATTAGGTACTTGTCATCTTCGTTGATTTTGTTTAAGTTGATGTGGTGTCTAGCCTTTGAATTCTCTGTTTCGTTTTGCTTGGTCGTAGTCGTAATAATTGTATGAAGGTATTAGAGGTATTTATCAAACTTGACCGTGAGATTTTCACCTGGACAACAAGGTATGAGATTTTTGTATGATGTTCGACAACTGCAACCAACATGTAATTTTGGAGGAAAATGGGCCTTCCAATTGTATATTTTTTGTGAGTAATATGTGGATATAGGTTTGAAGAACATTTTAATATGATTTTGATAATCAATAATTGTAATATTATTAATTTAAGGTGATTTATGTTTAAAATGAATATGAATTATGCTAAAAACAATAATTGGTAGGCCGTGTGAGGTATCAAAACATTCCTTTTTAATTAAGGAGTATGACTACAATTTGGTGCAAATGATATTTTCAAAAAGTTATTTAAATATTTAAGATCTAGTTAATTTGCTTTATTTTCATTCTGTTTCCCCATTGGTTGAGGAAGTTACATGTTTTTTGTAAAATGTACTTATTTTAATATTATAATGTTGCCATGG
>JABXWE010034173.1:0-12456 GCA_014611495.1 Limonius californicus
ATGGATGCCCAACAACACGTGTAAGAGTCAATTAATATATATCCATTACGCGTGAAATGTAGTTTTTTCTTAGTAAAATGTTATTTATTCAAGCAAAAAATATATTTTAATTTTAAAGCTATATAATCTATTGTTGTTTAAGAGAAAGCTGTAGTAGTACAAATGAATGGATGCCCAACAACACGCGTAAGAGTCAATTAATATATATCCATTACGCGTTAAATGTAGTTTTTTCTTAGCAAAAAATATATTTTAATCTTAAAGCTATATAATCTATTGTTGTTTAAGAGAAAGCTGTAGTAGTACAAATGAATGGATGCCCAACAACACGTGTAAGGATCAAGTAATATATACTCACTACGCGTTAAATGTAGTTTTTTTAGCTAAATGTTAATTATTTAAGCAAAAAGTATATTTTAATTTTAAAGCTATATAATCTATTGTTGTTTAAAAAAAACCTGTAGTAGTACAGATTAATGGAAACTTATAACGTGTGTAAGTGGGTATTTTAAATTATACCCACATCGCGTTGTATGCGTGTAGCTATTAATCTAAATGTTAAATATTGAAGAAAATAATTTTTATTAATCACACTTTATGCTATACTGTTGTGTAAAAGAAATCCGTAATAGTATAAATTAGTGGATATCCACAAAGTGTGCAAGTGGGTAAATAAATGAGCACGTTGTATGTATAAATCAATCAATTTAAATGATATTTATTGAAGGAAAACATATTTTATTTTCATTATTAAAGTTTCATTATACATTGTTGTGTTAAAGAAACCCGCAGTAGTACAAATTAATGAATACCTACAACGCGTGTAATGTGTATTTTAATTTATACCCACATCGTGTTGTATGTATGTAGCTATTAATCTAAATGTTAGATATTGCAGAAGAAAATAATTTTTATTAATCAAACTTTACTATATATTGTGTTGTAAAAGAAATCCGTAGTAGTACCTACATATTAGTGGATATCCACAAAGTGTGTGATTACTTTCCCACTTTTGATTTTGAGAATTGACAATTACTGATCACTTGTTATCTTAACAATGTTTCAAATTCAGAAAATGTTTCTCTAATGCAAAAATGTCAAATGAAAAATATGAATTATATTGACTAATCAGTAATTAATGTAAGAAACAAATATAAATACATATATATTTTCAGAATTTTATCCTAATTTTAAATAGATAAAAATATACAGAGTGTTGCATATAAAATAAGAAATGTAGGGTCGTATTTAAGGAAAATTATGAAATAATATATTTTATGGGTATACCCAATGGCAAACCGAGTTTCACGTTTGTTGTATGTCTTTCTGTTCTAGCTGATACACAGTACAGTACTTGCAGAACCTAAATGCCATGGGTCACAATTTTCTTCCATATTTTAATCTTCGTTCGTGTGAAAATTTAATGTTTCTTGTTTTCCAAAACAACAATTAGTTTTGTAATTTTTTATGATATACATATAATAGTTTTATATTTGTTATTTCGTGCTCCTAATTATTTAATATTAAGTTAGTTCGTTTAATTTAAGGCTTTATGAATTTTGCCTTCCATTTTAATTACTTCTTGGGTTCATACGTGCTTCAAGCACTTTAGCTGTGTGGTATCCTGTGATTTTCCATTATGTCTGTTTTTACGAAGTTTAGGAGTAATCAAGCTTATCTAGATAATTTCCCGGCATTACTAAGTCTATTTTGCTAAGTTTGTAGCCTTTCGCACGCCATTTCTGCGGGCCTTATTCGTTTAGATCATGATTCTTTTACAGATATTGCCCACGTATTATTATTATATTGAACTGAATAGTTTACAATCTTTTTATTGTTCCTGCTGTTAAATAAATATATTTTCCTTTAAAATGTTGGTAGAAAAATAATATCGATTCCTAGCAGAGTTTACGAGATATTTCATGAAAAAACTCCAGGCAGTTCAGCATTTAAATTCAAAAGATTTAAACGAAATCCAATAAATCCGGTTTTACATCTTTTCATTTTCCATTGTTAGAATCGGTTTTGGAGATATAAAAATATATATAAAATAGTAAGTACCTTGTCAAATTTAGTTACTTTGAATAACCGCAAGTTTTGGAATAGTCCTTTTTTCCTGCTTCGAAATAGTCACAAACGCCTTCTTCTAATTGCGGTATTTATATTTTTCTGGATCATACGACTTTCATACTGACTGAGCTTTTTCATAATTCTTTTCTTTTTCTGGCCACCCTTAACTTTGATTGCCAGTGTATATGAAGTTTTATCCTTGGGCAAGTATATTTTCTAATAATATAATGGGTAAAATTGCTATTTTACGTCCTGGATACCATGATGCGTATAACGTAATATTTTTTCGAAATAATAAAATTAAAAATGGGGAAATACACATGACAATAAAACACTCAGCTATTATTAGACGTCTAATATGGTGCAATCAGTTCACGCGTCATTTTTCTATTATTAGCCTGCAAGAAAATGTAGAATATTCTAATCTATTCTATTCTGTTCTGCGACATAAGCGTTTACAAGTAATATTACCTCATGGATCAGACCCGCAACGTGTTCGCCGCTAAAAGGCCGCAATTAGTGACTTTCGTAATGTTTGAAAGTTTTGCATAGTAAATATACAGGGTGGCCAGAAGAAAAAGTAGAGTGGTGTATTAAATAAACCATTTTGAGAATTTTAATATACGGCCAGCGTATAAAACAGGCATACTTAAAATTGCTATATAAAATATTATTTTACTTGGTTTCCAAGCTAAGTCCACCAACAACTTATTGAAGTCAAATAAGTTTCACAAAATATCTGAAAGAAGTATGAAATGGTAGAATCTACAGTGGTGTAAAAAAGTACTGCATCACCCAAAAAATAATTATTTCTTGAAGGATATCTACATTGTTGGTACAGTTTCTAAATATTATTTTTAAATATTTGATTTTAATGACTATATTATGTCAACAACTTATTTATTAATTAGGTACTTAGAACTCCATAGAAAACAATTAAGGTAAGTTCTTTTCTAAAATTGATAATCAGTTATTCGCGCATTTGCTAATGGGATCATTAAAACGCATTTAATATGAAACTTAGAAGGATAATTAGGAGAAATACTTATTATGTTATGACTATATATATATATATATATATATACAGGGTGTTTCGGAATTGCACGGCACTAGTGTATGAATGTGTTTTCCAGCACGAAATAAACAAAAAAAGTACATACAAACATATGGCTCAAATTAATTTATTACCCATCGATTACCATATATTATATTTAAATAATCAGTGATAATATGAGAAAAGTGAGCAGGGGCACCGTCATGCATGAACCACATCCCATGCCTATTGGCAATCGGAATGTCTTCTAGAAGGTCATACAGATCGTTTTGCAAAAAAATGCAAATAAGACATTCCTGAAAGCTGTGTTGGTAAAAAGAAGGGGCCGATTAGATTGTCACCAAGAAGACCACACCAGACATTTAATGAATAGATATGTTGGTAATGCATACTAGTAGTCGTATGAGGGTTTTCTTCGTTCCAAGTATGGATGTTTCGAAAATTAGTAATAAAATTTCTTGTAAAACATGATTCAGCGGTAACCAGCAGGCAGCTCAGGAAATTAGGATCTCGTGTACATTGTCGAATTAACCATTGGCAGAAATTTCAGCGCTTGTTATAATCTTCAGGTAACAGATCTTGCACAGGCGTAACCTGAAATGGATACAATTGTTGCTCACGCAATATTCGCCATACGCTTGTACATGATACATTGAAACGAAATGACAATATTCTGATGCTAGTACTAGGTGATAACTGAACAACATTGAGTATCCCTTCTTCAACGTTTGCAGTTCGTCGAAATCTTTGCCGACCGGCGTTTATTCGTTCAGGCTTTAGCGTGCCAGTGTCCCTGACGTCTTTCAATGGCTTCAAACATTTTACGATTTGGTATCCTTCTAGTGGAAAATGTTTCATGGTATTTTCGAACAGCAGCAGCGCCATTTTTACGTACCTCGCCATAAATTAAAAGCATGTCTGTTTGTTCTGCAAAACTGAACAAGTTTGTGGTGTCTCCCATGACAATAACAAATTGAAGACTCTTCAAAGTACTATTAGCTTACACGAAAACGAGCATGAACTAGTAAAACAGGTTACTTAATACTAATCAACAGATTTAGTGACAAATGCTTAATCGACTTTTAAAAAATAAACGATATGCAATTGACGACTACTTGATTAACTTCGGACTTTTAACTACATAATGTAATAAATTAATTTGAGCCATATGTTCGTATGAACTTTTTTGTTTATTTCGTGCTGGAGAATACATCCGTAAAATAGTGCCGTGCAATTCCGAAACACTCTGTATACGCGTTCAGTACGAGTTTGAACTTGCTAGAGTCATTTGGTTGTCCATAGCGATTTTTTTTGTGAAACGGTTTTTTCTAGTGCGTTCTGAAAATGAGTTATATCAATTTCGAGCAACGGTGTGCTATCAGGTTTTGCTTCAGACTTAGGCACAGCGCAACGGAAACTTTTGCAAAACTTCGGCCGGCCTATGGAGACAGTGTTTTGTGAAGGGCCAAGGTTTCTCGGTGTTTTAAGGGATTTTTAGAAGGAAGAGAGTCGATTCAAGATGAACCTCGCAGCGGAAGGCCTTCATTTTCGAGAACCGATGAGAATGTCGACAGAGACCGGGATCTTGTGCGTTCAGATCGTCGGTTGACAGTCAGAATGATCGGGGAGGAGTTGATTTTGACTCAAACCACCATTCATCAGATTTTGACCAATGAATTGGGGATGAGAAAAATCTGCGCAAAAATGGTTCCGAAAAAGGAAGGAAACGTGCCTTGATTTTTTGGAATCAATTGAAAATGATCATGATTGTCTGGAACGTGTCATTACTGGTGGCGAGTTTTGGGTGTTTGAGTATCACCCGGAAACCAACGGCCAGAGCATGAAATGGCACACTTAAACCTCCCCAAAAAAAGCAAGAATGAGCAAGTCGAAGATCAAACTAGATACAAAGTTTCACCTGTCTGAGTATAACAGGTGCGATGTGCACTCCATTGGTATACGGATGGTTCGAAGATGGAAGGTGGAGGAACTGGAGCGGGGGTTTATGGTCCCGGGTGCCAAATTCTCGAACCTCTTGGTGCCAGAGCTACCATCTTCCAAGCTGAGGTGTATGCAATAAACCTTCTCCCAAGAATAAAGCTCAGGAAAGTATATGAAGGTGCAACAACTGACATTTACACAGGCAGCCAAGCAGCAATAGAGGCTTTAGAAGCCTGTATTTGTGAATATAAGCTTGTCTGGGAGTGCCTGGTGGGTAACCTCAAACAACTGGCTAGCAATAACCACGTTATGGTGGGTTCCAGGGCACAAGGGCATACCAGTAAAGAAAATGCTGATGAACTCGCAAAACTTGGGGCAATGACGCCTTATATTGGACCTGAATCTTGTTGTGGGTTACAGAAAAGCCAGACAAAACATGAGATCAGGTTATGGAGCAACAAATGAAGGCTTCACACTGGGATAACACCAGGACAACGCCAGGCAAAACAGTTTATAACTATTTCGCAAAAGACAGCAAAAAGTACTTTGTCTTGCAGCAAGTGGAACTTACCACCATCAGTGGCCTTTTTACAGGTCACACATTACTAAAATAACATCTGTTCAAGATTGGTAAAGCTGAAGAGCAAATGTGCCGTTTATGTAACGAGGCAATAGAAGCGGCAGAGCATATCCTATGTCTATACAACGCTGCCTGTTGCAGCAGCCAAAATAATTTCGGCAAGGACGTTATGACACTTTTCGAAATAAGGGACTCAAAATCCAGAGCTACCTTAAGGTTTGTAAACATCCTACAACTTCTCTTAACTAAGCAAGAGCTCATAAGTTACAAAAGTACCATTAAGGGCCGAAGTGACGAAAGGCATATTAAAGGACAAAGCCCTCTTACCTAATAATAATAATAATAATAATAGGTAAACTGTTTACAGAGAAGCCAATAGAAATTGGACGATACAATGGCATAGTATTCTATATAAGGTGGACTAACAAAAAACTTAATTTAAAATAAGCAGCGTAGCCTTACAAAGATGAAAACAACTTCGTCCACGAGGAAATAGTAATCTATCTGATTTTGAGGAAACATCAGATAATTAAATGTTTCTTTCATTATAGCTGTTTTGCTACTAAATTAAATTGCAGCAGAATTAGGTGGTGGAATTTAATTCCAACCTGGCGCTATATTAGCGCTTCCTTATTGTTTGTTATCATCTGGACATGTTGTTTAGAAATAAATGAATCGAAAACGAGTGATTTATGGAGCAGCCAGCAGAATTTCCGGACTCTCCTACGAATTTCGTTTAAACATGCAACCTGTAGCTGTAATTGTTTCTATTTTATTACCATTTATTTCGTATTTTTAATATCGAAGGTATTTTTTTGAAATTACATACAATTTGGTCGTAAAATATCCTCCCCCTACTAACTTCTGAACTGCGTGATATTTATTCACAACATTTTGTGTGCTTTAATGGGAGCCTGAATACTTCTTTTTAGTACATATTTAAATTTTGTAACTTTCAAAGGGCGGCCGTGGGCTAGAGGTTAGCGCGCTAGACTTCTACGCTGAAGGTCTTGGGTTCAATTCTTAGTACCGGAACATTGGATTTTTAACGGCCGTTCTCCCTCGCAAGGCAGTGTCAAACCAGCGAGGTATTCTGCATCGTAAATCTTCTCTGGAGTAGAAGTGTTTACACTTCCCGTGGTTTGGACCCCACGTTAAGTTGTAGGTCCTCTATATCTGTGGCACTTTAAACGCGCAACACAGACATAGGGGAGAAGATCACTACGTCTCGTAAGAGATAAAGTACTCAAAATGGCGGCTAGGTGTAATTGTGAAGTATTTTTAAATAGCAATGGGGTCGAGTGACACCTAATTTGAAAAGTCTCTTTGAGTAGAGTATAATTCTATATTTTGGTAAATTTCATAGATTCAAAAACAAATGACATTATGCATTGCGGGTGTATTTTGTTTTCCGCCATTGATTTCCATAACTTATTTATTAGTATGCTGTCATAAGCCTTTTTCAGGTCTATGAAGACTATGTGAAGTTGGCTTCCATATGCCGTTGTTTTTTCCATCATCTGTTTTAATACGAACAAGTTGTCAATACAAGATCTCCCTGATCTTCCAGATTATCTGTTGCTGATATTAAGCAAAACGCTAAAAAAATGTAGGAGGCGAAACAACAGAACTAAAACAATTTAAATAATTAGTCTTTCTGTTGTCACTTTAATACAGTTATTGTGTTTGTTCACGTTTAAATATTGAGTGTTAAAACCGGTGATACTAACAATAATTATAGTGAATGTTTGAACTTTGCAGGAAAAACCTGAAGCAGTTTTTATTTTTGCTGAAGCCAATCCAAAGTTACAAGACGCCGAAAGAATATTTAATTAACCGTTTCCAGACCGTCCTATTTCTAGGACGTATTTAAGAGAACTTGTACAAAAATTTATTGACACTGGAAGTGTGAAAAACAGGAGAAACCCTGGACGACCCGCAATCTCAGAAGACAAACAAATTCAGATAGTCAGTGAAATGGTAGTACATTCTCAGCAATCAACTTCACATGCAGCTGCGATATGTGATGTATCGGCGACCACTGTGAAAACGTTTTTAAAACGGCATTAGTTCCATCCATACACAATGAAGATTTTACATTAGTTGATTGAAGATGATTCAGATAGACGCATTGAATGTTGTGAGGTCATGACCCAAACCATTGCAAGAAACCCATCCTATCTTCGCAATATCTGTTTTAGTGACGCATGCACATTTTTTAATGGGTTTGTTAACAGACAAACAAAATGTAAGATATTGATGCGATGAAAATGCACATGTTTTCCGGGAAGGTCACACCCAATTTCAGCAAAAATTGAATGTGTGGATGGGAATATTTGGCGACTATATCGTAGGTCCCTTATTTATCGACGGAAACTTTATGGGAAATTGTACTTGAACAGGCTGAAAAACCTCATCCGAGATGGATTGGTCGTCGTGGTCCAACAGAATGGCCTCCGCGATCCCCTCACCTGACTCCGTTGGACATTTTTGTGGGGGTATCTTAAATCGAAAGTTTTCCAAACAGAACCTGATTCCCTTTTAGATTTACGACGTAAAATAACAGAGGCTTGTTATTTTCAACCATCTGTCCTTTTTTCTGAATGATTATTTTTTATGAAACTCAAGGATCAGACGTAGAATTAAAATACCTTTCAAATGAGGTGTCACTCAACCCCATTGCTATTTAATAAAATAGTTCAAGATGGCGCCTAGCCGCCATTTTGAAAATTATAAAATTTAAATATATAGTAGAAAGTAGTATTTAGCCTCCTATTAACACTCACAAAATTTTGTGAAGAAATATCAAGTCGTTCAAAAGTTAGTAACGACCGCACTGTATATGTGCCATCGGTCGCATAGATGTTTAAATGTAAAATTAAATTGTTTTAATTTTGATACTTAGATCTCCAAGGAGACGGCTTGACGTATATTATATTTTTTGAAAAACTAACTCATTTAATTTGTTTAAATTTTATTGTCAAAAATTGTCTTAAAAAGCGATTTTGAAAAACTTACCTTCCGCTAGTGTTAGTTAGATACCAACTGTGCTTTAAAATACACATCCTAGCTGTGTGCATAAAAGTTAAGTCTCAGCAGTGTACTAGTAAATAACTTGCAGGTGCTAGCTATAAATTGTACATTTTTATTAATTAATATTGAAAGGATATATCTAAAATATTAGTGAGGCGGTAGCTCAGTTGGCAGAGCACTTGCCTTCTGGACAAAACGACGATATGGCTTAAGTTTGCGTCATCACCATGCTTCGCAGTGTATAAAAAAAGTTGTTAACGAAGAACTAAAATACAGTTATTTAATATAAACAATTTTTAATATCAGATTATGTTATCGGTTATTTCCAGTATTGGAAAACTATTTTTAAAAAGCAACTATCTACACAATCTACTTAGTAACATTTGCAGGTAAGCTGCACTACAAGCTATCTTTTAAGTATACAGCTTAAATAAAGTAACTATTTTAGTTACTTTTTCGCTACTTTTTTCACACTAATTTAGTCTTAGCTGGAAACGATTTGATATGGTACTGCCACTGCCAACCACCATCTAGCAAGCCAATAGCACAAACAAATTAACAATTCTCGCGCATATTAAATTATGAGCAATTTAATGTATTAGCAGTGTCAGGTACATAAAGCGCAATGGCTAAATTGAATATTTAAAGATACTAATGTAGGATGCAAAGGATTAAATCTTATTACTAGGGCCTGTAAGCCTTTTTATGTTTGTTATTCGTAGTCAGTACTTCTGGGAATTTTTTAATCATAATACTATTTACGCTATATTATTTTGAACCTTTGTTACAAATTTTAGACATCAATATGTATCTACAAGTTTAGTCAAATTTGTGCATCGATAAAGTAACTTCTCGATTTTCCTGGCATTGAAATAGGGAAATAGTAATTTTCACATAAAGTCATTTCTAATAAACGCATACAAAAGGTATTAAACGGAAGAATTTAGTTCCAACAAGATGGTGTTCTGATATCTAGCAGCAAGAACTAACAAAACATAATCAAACTATGGTTGTTTGTAGTATTCTGCAGGTACAAAGCTATTTTTCGTACAGCTTGTTATATTCAAAAGCTACGGAAACGTATGTAGTTGCTACAGTAGCGAGCTGCTTCCATGTTTTTGTTGTTTAAGAAATACAAGTTAGATTTTAGAATAAGGTACGGTTTGAACATGTTTTGATTAAAGTTAATTGTCAAAATGCCAAGATATTTAGGAGATTTATGAAGTGTTTGTATCTGAGAATCTCATTTAGAAAGGCATGAGCCACAATGAAAGATTTTAAAAATGGCATAGTTTAGCGGAACCTCAAAACTTGCTTACCACAGAAACTAGATATACCTTTCTGCAAAACGTTTTGATAAACAAAATATTAAGTATACGTTAATAGGGCATTTTATTGCGCTCCGAATAAAGTTGGCAAATAAAGAATAGCATAAACACGCGTTCTTGAGTAATTTTCCAGTTCGTTATTACTTAAAGTTAAAAAAATGTGAACGGGAATTTTATTGCAGGAGTGCTTTTGCTTAATTTGTTCTTGTTTACTAAAAGTCGTTCGGGAAAGTATAGGATAGTTACTACCATTTATATGATTTTCCCGAATATGTCTTTTTTACGGCTTTACCCGTGTTCTATCGCTTTAATTTAATGTAGCATGTAAGTTTAAGTAATGGTTTCCATTTGAAAGAGTGTATAAGTTGAAAAGCACTTCTTAGAGGACAAGCAGAAACAATTACCTCGTAAAAGCCGATCGTCAATAGTTAAAGAGCCGCTTAAAATAGGTTAAAGTTGTCCCGAAAACAATCCGATATATTTTAAAAAATAGCGTGCGTAAATATCTAATTGCATTCAAAGCTTCGTGTACTTGTTGCAAAACCACGCTAACATCCAGAAATGTTCCCAGATTACCTGGTTTCGATAGAGGTGGGGAAGTTACGACATAGTTGTTCCCTAGGCAATTTCTTCAGCAGTTCCTAACGCAATCAAGCAAATAAGGTGCTCCCTGTGCAGAATATGTGTTTCGACGTGATCGTGTAGCTTTCGCAATGCGTGCCTGAGATCAACCACACTATTATATCTCGTGCCCAGCGTCAATTTATTATTTCGGAACGTTTTTCTCTGTGCGCCTGTATATTTCATTTTTAGCACCGCGGTTGATATATAAAGTCGCAAATTGCGCTGGGTAATTATTGCCCACCATATCTACTCCGGCGCTATAACATTTTACGGCAAAAATAATTCTTCAACCTACCAGAGCAGCTTGGACTAATCTTATTTTAGTTGCTAGAGACTGCATTAGCACGCAGCAAGGGGCTCAAAATGGATATTAGACGAGAAACTTTCCAAAATTAGATTTTAGCGTAATTCCCGCTTTAAAGATGCATTTTTAAAATTATTTTCGGGTCGATTTCACTAAACGCTTATAGCATTTTATCGCAAATGTATTATTTACTAGAAAGTTTCAATTTTTAGTTTTGCGTCTGGAAATGCTTTGGCCAATAAACTGAAGGTCTCAAATATGCCAACACCGTGCTATAGGCCGTTCTGAAAACAATGAATTTTTACATCTCCACATTTCTAATATAGGAATACAGTGTTATTTCAAAAATTTTCAATAGCGATTTTATGGCAAGACGTTTTAAGCCAGTGGAAACCCAACAAAGACTTTTCGCAAATGTATATCTGGGTGTGTAATTCTAGAGCTCCAAACACCACTTGACACCAGTACTTTATGATAATATTGTCATTCCGAAAACCGCCCCAGTTTTCTTAAGGCAACATATGTGTTAAACCAATGGAAACCTTTCAAAGGCTTTCTGAAAAAACTACTAATATATATATATATATATATATATATATATATAAATACATCTTACAACCATTTGTGCGTCCATACATTGTAAATTTAGATTTCTTTCTGCGTCCGATTACTTTCTGCGTCCGTATACGGACGCAGAAAGGTTTTTCCATGTTATTTATAGATTAAAAAGCCGTTAGCTCTCTGGCGGCAGTGCATTCAACACGTGGGCAGATGTGTCACCTTCTAGGCCAAAAATATGAAGTCTATAGAAATTTGCGCGGTTAAGATGAACATTTTAAATCTTTTAATGAGGACGCAGAAATAATTGTACGGTGTAAAATATTGTATAAACATAGTTTGAGTTTTTAACAACAGGGGTTCGTGTATATTTTTTGTATATATTCATTTTACCATTTTGACGAGTGTTCTGCGTCCCCTAAATTTGGCAACATTGTTTTGCCGTTTATACATAGTGATTACCTTTTGTACGTGCTTTTTACTTACTAAGCACTGCGCGATTTCAGTTAATACCGAAGGATTTGCAAAACCATATGAAACTTCTTTTACAAGCAGCCCTCACTTTGTGAAGGGAAATAATTTATTTTTATTTTCAAATCTGATCAACCAACTGTAGGATATAAAATTTTACAGAAACATGCAATATTATGTGGTGCAAAAAATCCACAAGCTTTAACTTCTACGAAGTTAAGAAAACATTTGGTCACGTTAAGTCAAGTACTGAATATGAGTAATAACGATGTAGAACAATTGGCTACATTTATGGGCCACACAAAAGACGTACATAAGGTGTACGGACTGCCAGATGATGTATTTCAAACTGCAAAAATTGCCAAAGTATTAACGTTGATGGAAAGCGGAGATGCAGCAAAATCTAAAGGAAAAACTTTAGAAGAAATAGATTTGAATATGGAGGAAGAAATATGTGAAGAAAGCGATAAAGATCTAGAAAGCATAGATGATA